>JAVQJD010070161.1:0-23519 GCA_036023655.1 Nannoperca australis | reverse complement strand
CGCGCCCACGCCCTCTCGCCCCCGCCCCCGCGCCCGCGCCCTCTCCCGCGCCCTCGCCCTCCCCCCCCGCCTCCCTCCCTCCCCCCAGGTTCCTCTCATTCCTCTACTGTATATCCATTAAATCCCAAACATATTAAATCATAACATCATCAGATATGACAACTGTCACAAAGGCTGAAGATTATCT
Organism: Nannoperca australis; assembly: GCA_036023655.1. NCBI lineage: Eukaryota > Metazoa > Chordata > Actinopteri > Centrarchiformes > Percichthyidae > Nannoperca > Nannoperca australis. Next base: position 23,332 of record JAVQJD010070161.1, on the reverse strand, counting down.
TGTTAAAGTCAAAAGAAAACAATTGTCAATATTAAAAAAAGCAATAAAGAAAAATAGAAGCCCTACAATAAGGCAAACTGAAAGAGAAATCTAGAATACTAGCCAAACACAGAGAGGGTGATTACTACTTTGACGGCAGTAAAAGGTGTTTATTTTAGAGCCTTGCTGCTCCTGACATCCTACAGGATTAGACACTGTGAGGAGAAGAGCCAGTGGATGCAGATGAGGAAGAAACGAGGAGGAGGAGGAAGAGGAGGAGGAGGAAGGTGGAAGAATGTTGTTGGAAGAATGAAGAGGAGGAGGAGGAGGAACTAAAAACATTCAAGACAAGGGGCAACTACAGTAACCTGACACGCCAGATGGTTTGTTACACAGAATCATCTCAGAAGTTGTCCTTCGAAAAGGGTTTAGAATAGGGCAGGCACTTTCAAAAAATACATCTCAAGTTATTGTATGAACTATCTGTCTATCAGGGGGCTGACTTCAACCAATCAGATCAACGATCCATATGACCATATGTAGTAGGTGAGCGCCAAAGAGTAAGCACAACAACAAGCTTCCCTTGTGAGGAAGCCGGATTTGTGTGTGCATTAGGTTAGCTCTTTGCTCTTCTATTCTCTCTGGCGATTAAAAGGGGAAACTGGTTGAATGTCCACAAAGAAACCAACAAGCAGAAAAACTTCTAGCATCATTGTGGCAGCATGATGAAGCCATGGGTGGCACTTGAACCAAAATAATCCACGCTCCATTGTTCTGTTTCTGAGTGGAAGCAGATGAAAGCTACAAAGCTGCTGCAGCAAACACCAAAAGACTGCCGTGTGTCCTTTTGATTAACTTGATTCATGGATTCAGTGGAGCTGCAGGGACAATAAAGGACTTTATATGATGAACCGTACCCCCACATCCACCCCAGATCTGCGGTGGTGCAGATATAACTACTCCCCTTCTACTGATAAAGGCTGATATATTTATTTTGGCAGATAAAATAAAGGCATTCACCTTTAGTGTGTCCTACACCCTCTGTTCAGCTCGAGGGAGGTTGCTGGGGGTTTATGAGGAAGAGGTGAGCTCTTAAATGCAGAAAGAAAAGAAGGCCTTTCAACATATCTGCTTCACCAATTACCTTACCCTTGCCATGTTCTCCTGAAGCAAGAAAGTGCATCAGGAAAAAGAAGTCAATGGCAAAATCAGGAGTTACACCAATGTACTTTCTGCTGACCAAAGGACAGAAGGAAACAAATGTTCATTATACGTCATTTGACAAGCCATCTCCTGTATATTGTGAAAATATTCCTAGAACTGGGAATACGTGGCACACAAATAGATCACTTGTGTTGCTTCTATTAGTCTGTAAAACATCAAAAAAGAAACAGCTGGTGTTTCACGGAGGATCCTTCTCATTAAAATGTAATAACTGGAACTAAATGACAGTGACAAGAGAGGGTTTTCCACACATTTTACTGACTACCCTACCTTGTCAAAAACAACTCTTAACTGTGGAAGGGACTTATTATTAAAATATTCTATTTCCTATTTTACTGTGTGAATTGAAGAAAATGTCACATCACTCTACAAATCTCGGCAAACAACTCCGCGCCTGTTACCAATCCCTAAGTGCATATTTGAAAGGGAGTTTTGTTGAAATTGAGTTTTGTTGAAAAGAATAGTGCTGGTTGGTGGACTGCGTGTACATCCACGACATAATCAGAATGCACTAACAGTTGTGTTGTTTTAAATTTATACAGGAGCCAAAACAATACAAACACCTCCTGGAAAAGGTTGTCAACTCTGAAGTAACTTAGCATTTCTTAGCGACAACAGCATTCTGGCAATAAGCACTTGGAAATATTCATTCTTAAAGCGACACAGGTTGATCTACTAAGCGATAAAGAAGATGAGTCATCTGTGACCTAACGACAAATCATGTGTACCAAACATTTAAAAAATCATATACTGCATTTAAAACTGTGAGAACTGATTGTTTTGGCCACTTGCTGGCAGTGGAAACAAACTGTGAACACAACACTGTAATATTATATCAGTTAAAGTTGATGTGGCAAACAGTTGCCTATTTACACTTCCAGCAGATACAGAGCAACATGTGTTTATTTGGAGTCATGTTTCTGCCCCCCTGATGAATGTAAGTCTAATATTCACTCTACTTCTAGCTCTGTTTTTGGTCTCCACCAACTCCTGAGGGAAATATCTGGCTCTTTAGCTGCTAACTGCTCCACTATGTTCACCAGCTAGTTGCTTGTTTTGCCTTTCTGCAGTTTGGTGCTGAGCGGGTAGTGTACAGTGGACCTTTGGATCTTTTTTTGCTGCCTGCTAGAGCAAAAAACGACGCTGATGAGAGAAAAACTGAGAGGAACTGCAGAGTCGAGAGATTCAAGTAGTCATGTGATCCATTGTTAATACAGAAATATTGATTGTAGCAGTTTAAAATAACATGCAAGACATGACCATGTGTGACCTTTTGAAAATTAATTAAATGATGACAACCACTATATACACTATCAAAGACAAACTATAAGATATAATGAACAAATAGAGTGCAGTGTAAGTTACTGAACAGCTTAAGACAGAATAATAAGATAAGATCATTTTGTCTGAACTGTCTTGCTAATTGGCGAAGTAACATTGAAATGTCAAACTTTACAATGGCACTTAATGGTATGTTGCCTCAACCAAAGAGAGAAGTAGAAACATATACAGTAAGGTCTGTGAAGACGTCTCAAGACTGGTGTTAAGTACACACTTCTCAGTTTGTTTTGGTACAAAATGTCAGGCGGCTAACCGCTGGACAAAGATCAAACCCCACTGATAAGGGAATAAGTAAATAAGACTTTGAAGACCCATTTGAAAGAAACAGCTCCGTCTTTATTCTCTCTTCTTCATACAGAACAGCCATCAATACAGCAGACGCTAAGCTTTTTATCACTTGAGGACTCAGCACAAGTGTTTTAGGACCGGATGGGTGGTAACCAGATATGAGCGCTCAACGTCTACGTTGGTGGCTACCTTGGAAAAACAGCCTGACGCCGCAGCGGGAGGAAAACAGGACGAGCCGCAGCTCTTATCTCCATGTTTCATCACAATTGCTTCCTTTATTCTGTTTTCTTCATCTCCCACTCCCTTCTCCTGTCAACACCCTCCCTCCCACTCCTCCTCTTTGTGTGCCCCTCCTCAAACACTTAACTAAAAACTCAGTCACAGTACGATACTCTGTCTCCCCTCTTTCATGTGAATGAATGAGTCACTGACAAGTCCTGAAAATTGGCTTTGAGCATAGTAAGGAAGCCAAATGATTGGGGGAGAGGGCGGAGGGGTAAAGGATGTAGAGCAAAGTAGACCTGAATGAGACGGAAAGAAAGGGGGGCGGGAAAAGCCGAGTGATGAGAAAAATGAAGCATGAGAGGGAGAGGCAGACAATTAGAGACACAAACAAAATGGGAAACTACAAATTGAGAGTAACAAGAGAGAGGGAGCAGAGAGAGCGGAGCAGAGAGGGGGGGCAGACTGACAAATTATGTTCCAGCCCAAGATCTAATCAGATGTCTTGAGGCTAAAGCAGAGATCATCACACTCCCTCCTGACTCCCTCGAAGGAACAACACCAGCCACCAGACAAATCCTGATTCCGCCACCCTATCCCCACAGGGAGAGAGGGCCGGACCAAGTCTCCTCCCAACCTCTCCCATCCCATCAAGTTTTATTGGAGGGCAGCTCACTGATGAAGTGACACAGCAGGACTTCACTCAGCTCTGACTGCCCGCCACCCTTCAAGAGGCCACACAGCCTAGTGTTAAGCAGGGTTCACATCCAGATGATGTACAGACAAGGAGGCTGTTCAATGGGGGACAAAAAGATACGGCATGAGTCTAAAGTAAGTCTAAAAACCTCAAAATACAGGTTTGAGGCACGGTGCAGCAAAATAAAATATCCCCTGAACCAGACGCCATTTCTCCAAAATATAGGCTGCTTTGCTTTTTTATGGTCGCATAGTGAATGAACTCAATTTAACACCTTCAACACCTGTACAGTGTCATGGATCCCAATAACAAAGTCATGTAAGACCTTTGTGAAATTTGAATTTTGATGTTGCCTAATGTCAGAAAGGTGTAATATCAGGTTTTATTTTTAGCATTTGAATATAGTCTTTTTGTCAATTTCTTTAAAGAAACTTTCTTTGTTATAACAATGTTTCACTTTATCTTGTTGCATCACAAAACATTTTCATTAATTTACATCAATATATCTCATTGGAACTAACTCTTCTTGTTAAAACATGATACGCTGTTGATGCAACAGGCAGGGTACATCAGCTGTTATCAGATTTGTATTATTATCAAGTGTTGATAAAGTCGAGTATTATTTAGGCTAGAGGTAGTGTTAAGTATATTGTTTTGCATTATACTGTACAGCTCTTGCTGGTATTGCCCTTTTGCCAGTAGGTCACGGTCTTAAGCCGTTGCCGACACATGCCTATCAACAGCTACGCATCTCGTTTAAGTGCCGTTGAACAAGACACTGAACCACAACCTCCCCGTTGTGAATCGCTCTGGATAAGAGCACTGACTTAAGTGCCTAAAATGGAAATGTGATGTAAATTACGCTGATGCTGAAGTTGATGTGGCGCCCGTGCTGCAGCGTGCAGCAGTAAAAGCAGCCTCTGTGCCTTCCCGAGGGTGTTTAATCTATGACTGATGGAAGTAAGACCAAGACAACGATTGCAATTATCATCATCATCATTGTAAAACATTCATCATTACCATCATCTACATAATAGTTATCTCCCTCTGTCACCATCCAGCCATTTTCATAACCATAATCACTCACGTGCACGTACGTACACACTCAGATTCCTGTACGTGCATGACAACCCGCACACAATATCATCAGCATTAAAAAGCAGAACATCCATCTGTCTATGAATGCAACGCACACAGCTACACGCACACACTAAAAGTTCACATTAATACATATGGATGTATTATCTCATCTGCATAGCTAAAGCAGCCCATCACTATGCGGTCTAAGCCTCTGGCTAATCAGAGCAACTCACACTGAGCAGGTCTGGATGTAACACTTACCGCCTCAGCAGTCACACGTCTCCCAGGCTAACCCAGCTATGCCCAGTGGCTAATATAGAAATTAAAGGTGCTAACACATTTCCCATATTGTATTTCTCTGGGGGATGGCAGACCCTTGCAGGCAGCGGTGCACACATCTGAAAGAGTGTCAGCAAGGACGTCTCAATTATTCATTGAGTGGCTGATTTATGTGGTTTCATATGGTGCATATTAAAGGCTTTGGGAGGCACAGGGAAGCGAAAGATGGTTTATGTAACTGCTATTAATTGGGACCCACTATCACTCCCTTTCTCTCAGAGTACACAAACAGCCAAGGTGCTCTGCTGCGCATGAATACAAGAATACGCAGAAGAGATAATACAAAGGTACTTTTATAAAATGCAGTGGACACATGGGCAGGTATGCAGTATCTCGTAAATCTAGTGCACTGCAATAGAAATAGAACAAAGGTGTGAAAGACAGAGGGGAACCGAATGAGAAAGAGAAAAGTTACATTATCCAGCCTCATTAGCATAATTCAAACTGTGAGAAGTTTGTAGTGAGCCGGCGACGGCTGGAAAACTACAGGCTCTGCATATCAAATGTATGCACATACATGTATTAAATGTATATGTAAATCAGGGGTTCGAATTCTCAACATCGGCTATTTGTATATACTGTAATGTACATGCTCTTCATTCACACTGCATTCCATTGGTGCTTTGTATGTGCGTGCATGGATGGATGCACAGGTACATGCAGATCTGAACAAAATAGGATTTCGCAGTGTCCCTGCAAGCCCCTCATTTTCTCCTCTGTGGTTAAAAGAAGTGCCCGTTTTCGTCTTATCTGGGAAGTGGTGTGAAGATAACTTTGTGATTCATTGTTGTTGTCAAACGGCTGTGGAAGTGGGATGGTCCCACCCATTTTGCCCTGGAACTCATCATCAGGAGCAACACCACCCTCCCAAACCGTCTAAGACTGATTGGGAGAAGATTGACAAAAGAGTGGGAGAATGGGCAAAGGAGAGAGAAGGGGGTAAGAGAGGAAAGAAAAGACTGATTGATAAAAAAAGAACAAGAGACAGATAATAAAGGAGAGTAAAGTAGGAGGGGGAGAGAGGTGGAGAGATGGATGATGATGAGGGGCTTAATCCATGAAAGGGGCAGTAAACACAGTGAGTTTGTTGGGCCGAAACTCCTAAATAACATTTAGCTCCATTACCAGCTGAAACATTAAAACAGATGAAGGTGACATATCTGTGATTCTACGGTGGTTTGGGTGTTTTACAAGTTATTAAAAGTTGTGGAAGGTGAAACTTTCCCACTTCGTGCTGCCCTAACATCACTGGCATGTTAGCAGGGTGTATGTATGTGTGCTACATGCAACTTGTGAAATAATCCCGAAGCCCAGTCAGAGTGTACAGCGACAGATAAGTCAAGTAATCACAATTATATTCGTCTCCTCTTTGTTAGCAAACAAAACTTTATCATAGCTCGGTGGTGTCAGCTGCAATACAAAGAGTGTATCCCTCCTGCTGCTGCAGCACCACAGGTATGACACCTAGTAATCAACGACCTGAAAGCTCCCATCAGACAGCAGCACAGCAGTGAGTTTCTCAGCAGGACTACCCCAATGTGTCTGACAAGAAAAATGTAAAACAACCTAAACCAAATTGCTAGACTCAGAGTTTAAGGTTTTTACGTTGTGTTGAGCTGAACTTTAGTAACGATCCAAGAACTTAAAGCTCACGGTGTTTTGAGCTAAATGCTAACTTTGCATGTGAACATGTTTACAATGACATTGTCGTCAGCAGCCATATGGTTAACCATATGCACAGTCTTAATGTAAGCATACTAATATTTGCTAATTAGCACTTAAACCAAAGCATAAGTTATTAATACTATGAAGTCATAAACATTACATAAAAGTAATAAAAATGAAACGTTTGACCAGACAATAGCACTTGATGAAAAGTTAAGTGATCGCCAAAGTTAGAGCTGTTCATCCTGAGGGGGACATGAACATCCATTCAACTGCTGTCGAGATATTTCACTAAAACACAAATGTCAACCTCATGGTGGCGCTAGAGGAAATGTCAGGGGATTACCAAAGTCAGTGGAACACATCATGAGTCATGAATGTACAAAATTAGATGCGGATATACACAAGATAAACTTACTTACTTAAGATTCACCCTGTGGGAACCATGAATGTCCGCTCCAAATTTCACGGCAGACCATCCAACAGTTGCTGAAGTATTTCAGTCAGGACCAAAGTGGAACTGGCTGCCATCCTTGGATCCAAATACATTTCCTTTTGTTCTTAGCTGTCCCCATTCCCAAATTCCTCATTTTTTCTGCATCTGAGTTTTAGCTAAGTGCCTTATTGCACACATCAACACATCCTGATAATACACAGATAGCCAGCACCTCATTTCTTGGTGAAAGAAAGGAGCTCCTCATCAGCTTCTGACTGATGATCTCTTCAGAGCACAGTGTCAGACTAAAATACACAGGTGATGAAAACACAGACACTCCTGCACACACCAAATGACTGCTTGTGTTCGTTGACGGCGTGCAAACCATTCTTCCTTCCCTCCTCTCATGATAGCCTCTATTGTTGGCATTGTGTGGGAGGGAGACACTGAATTGCCGCGGACGGTATAATTCTCTCATTACAAGTTCAGAAGGGGAAAAGAGGCACAGCCAGGGATGGAGGGATGAAGGCCCAGGGGCATGGCGTGCCACAAAGAGCAAAACCCGACTGATAATGGAGCAAATCCATCAGTCTCTTGCTCTCCATCTCTTTCTGTCTCTTGTCATCAATCCATAGGCCTTACTGAGCTTTAGATGGAAGTCATTTCTGAAAGCTTGGAGAGAAAAGTGCTTCTGACAAAATGCAAAGAGAGAAAAGGGAGCCATAATGCCATGCAATCTGGCAGGCGGAGGGAGATGGAAAGGGAGGCTGAAAAAGAAGGGATGATACAGCAGGAGGGAAGAGGAAGAAAGCATGAAGCAGACATTTTACGGGCACACAGTGTGAGAGGAGGTGGTTAGATCAGCCCTTCTTGCTCTCTGGGTGAGTTTAGGAGCAGCACAGAGATGGTAGCGTGCTTATTTTCAATCACAAGGTTGCTGCGACCTAACTTGGGCTCCAGATTCTAAAATCTCATTCACTCTCAGAGCCTCCCAAAACCCTCTCCAGCTTCAGCTATGGCTCATTGCTCTCATCACTGGTTCAATTTTGCAAGAGTGTGTGTGTGTGTGTGTGTGTGTGTGTGTGTGTGAGAGAGAATGAGAAAAAATACTTAGAAAAAAAGTCTATGCACCCGCTGGAGGGTATGTTAAAGAGACCCCTGCCTCCTCCTCGTGATACTCTCCGGTCTTTAAGACTTTTGGCTCGGTGTTCAATCACCACAACAACCTCACCTTAACAACAATGACTCCAGTAACCTTGGCCATCCATTAGCCTGTCTAAGAACAAAAGCTGTTTCCATAGGGAGCCATTAGACGAATATAGCTCTGGGAAGGGAAGTATCCAATACACCAGATGGGCTGCGCTTTATACCAGCTCCAGGGCTGGACAGCAGACTCACAGAGAGGCAAAAACTGGGCTAAATTGGTGCAACACATGGAAAATGTTCAGGTTCAATGCTGGAGTCAATCCATGAATGTGAAACGGCAGGTAGACACTGATTATTGCCTAAAGCACATCAGATATCTACATTCTCCAAGATGTCTCTTTTAACCAAACTGTTATCATATTCAGTTTGTTTGAAAAGTGTGGCATTTCTTCAGGTAAAACATTATCAACCCTCAGGAAGACTGATTTATTGTATTGCTCAAGTACATTGGGGATTAGCCACTATTTGTGTGACTCTGTCATGTATTACTATTACATCACAGGGCGTTCAATTTTCTGAAAATAAAAACCTGGTGATCTTTAAAAACCCGGAAGGCCATTGAACAACACTTTACAAGGTACTTCTACAAGTCTCTGTTGACCCTAACTCTAACCCATCTGGGTGGTTTCCTGATCAAGACATGCAATTTCTGGCTATCGTCTTTGTTTGGATTAGAAAAAAAGAAGCGCAATTTAAGAAAAGCGCTCTTATCTTACTGATCACATTCAGATGGTTAGAAGAGTCGTCGAGGATTCTGAAAATCCCTTCTGAGGTAAGTTGTTAAATGACCGAAGATTAGAGGGTATTTACTTTTCAGAAAATCTGATGCTTAGCTCTCTTTCTTGAATGTAATGGTAACACATGAGAGGCACAACCTGGGGCCATATACAGCATTAGTGCCACTTCACTGTACCGAATTCTCCAAAACCTTGCTTTTATGACAGCACCATTACGATGCACCCACCTGTAACCTGCTGGAGAAATGAGCTCCGTAAACTGCAGGGAACAAATCACTTTCCCAACACTGTACTGCAATTTGAAAGCAAGCTGCTTTCCACATAAGAATTTACAACCACCAATGCCGGAAAAGGCCAATTCTAAATGATTACCACACGTTCCTCGTGTTGTGAAATGCCCCGGGGTTTTTATCAAAGTGTCCGCTTTTTAATAAAGAACACTGACCCAAAAATCAGCAGTGATGTAAGTGACAGGAACGAGAGGAATGAAAACAATGCATCTCATTTGCCATTTTCATGCTTCTTGTGCTGTCGCGGGAGGATGGACATAATTTCACTCAACAAGGTGTCAGACAGCTCCAGTTGTGGTTTTACCTATTATGTATGAGTTGAGCCGGGCTGAGCTCGGTTGCCAGCCAGCCAGTCCTGACTATCGGATAGAGCTGAGGATGTGTCACCTGTCTCCTCCCGTCCCATATGGTTTCCCCTGACTAACGTTACAGCTGTACCTCCTGGCTACAGAGCAGATAACAGTACAGCGTGCGTGTGTGTGTGTGTGTGTGTGTGTGTGTGTGTGTGTACTACTCTGCCTGACAAGTGGATCTGTACAGCAGAAGAAGTGTGTCTACTGTACCTTGCATGTGTTTCTATTCGCATCTGTGTGTGTACGCATCAACGTGTGTTTTCTTGTGTTTTTGTGTACAGACGTGGGTTTATTCATGTGTGTCAGTGAGACAGTCTGTATGTGTGTGTGTGTGTGTGTGTGTGTGTGTGTGTGTGTACTCTGTCTGTCTCGCAAAGCTGAACCTGGGGACTGAATGTCTGAGTGTGTGTGTTTCTGTCTCACAGAGGGGAACTGGTGGACGGCTGTGGTGAGAGAGCTGAGGTGTAACACCTTGTTAATGTGACAGACAGCGTAAAACAGTCACAGAGGGAATGAGCTGCCGTTGTCTACTTTGCTCGATAACTTGACGTAACAATAAGAAGCAGCAGTTTGGTTTGTTAAGCTGCTCTCAAGTTCGGTTCCCAACACACCTTACTTATCACCAGCGTAAATGCCATAAGTTTGGAGCCAGTGTTCTGGGACTGATTTAGGTCTAGCAAAGTTTTTGGCGAGGTACCAATCAATGACAAATGACACACAGTGATGAAAACACAACAGGGACTGTCACTTTAAACTTTATTTTAAACAATTTTCCTTTGGCACTTCCCTTTGTAAGCCTAACTGTGTTGTGTTGACTTGATTCACATACTAGGCATTTATGTGAGCTAGTCTTTGGAAATCAAGACTAATGCTGTGTCTCAATTTGCATACTTCCCTCCTTATTATCTGCATTATGAGTACCCGGATGGTGTTCTCATAACGGTGAAACGCCGCACACTTCTCACCATGGATGGTCGCCATCTTGGCTACATGGTGGAACGGGAGGGACCACCAACGTATAAAAAGTTAAATGCTAACATGCTCACAATAAAAATGCTAACCACTTGAGTAGAGTTGCATGGGGGAGGGGGAGAAATCCCTGAGTGCAACAACACTAATGAACACTGATGAAGAGGTATTAATGCATACTCGGTTCAATGTATAATTATTTCAGCGCTCGCTCATTTGTTCCCTCGCTCCTCGGCTTAATGAACTTGTAACACCATCCCTCTTATTCTTTGTTTGCTTTAACTCAACAAATTGATCACAAAAACCTCTCTCTGCTAAGGTATTTGTTTTCATCAGCTTCCTTGTGCTCTGCGTAGGACAGACAGACATTTAAGCGGCTGGATGTACCTGATAGACGTGGTAGGCGTTGGCAGCTCTGCCCTGCAGGAACACGGAGGGGATCCACACGTTGATGAGAGCGCGATGAGCCCTGAGTGACACAAACAACAAACCGTTCTCACCACCGTCGCCATTATCATCACCATCGCCATTATCGTTATCACCGGCAGCGGCAACATCAACAGTGTGTCAGCACTCTGCTTGGACAGCTACAGCAAATTAGAGCTCACTCTGGTAAAACACCTCGAAATCTAATTTGGTCGTGATCTGAGGGTGGAACGAATGAATGAGGGTATGAAATCAAAACGTGTTTGTTTAACAGCGTTCACAGGTTAACTTGAGAAAGAAAGAAAATGTCATGCTGAGAAAACAGATATTTCACGTGGAGGAGATGAAGTTTTGCCAAAGATGCCAAACAAGAGAAACTTCATAGGCAAGAGTGAATAAATATAAAAAGAAGAAGAGCGAGGCGAGAGAGTAATAGAGGAAAGGTATAAGAGAAATATGCTTACGTCTCAAAATCTGACAGGCTGGGGTCATCTGACGTCTGGCTTAAATCACCTGGGACCTGGAAAAAAAAAGAGGGGGGGAGATTGATAATGAGTAAAAAAGACATTCATTACATATACAGTACAAACTCACACATGCACATAGTGTCATCTCAGATAAGTGATTCTGTGGTTGCCGGAGGGAATGTGGAAAGATTGTGGATTAGCTCATCTAATTGAGTAACTATAAAATACATACATCCACGTATTTGTCGGATGTATGTGTGCTAAATGATCGGCCTAGTAGAATTACATATTGGTGCAATGCTGAACTTTAGTAACTCTATTTATAACAGGTTGGGAACCACTTTAATATGCAATACACTGTTTCCTCATCTGGATCATACCTACTTCTGCATATTTGCAGTGTGTGGGTGATGCTGTTGATGAGTATCATCCGTTAGCAGGAGTTATCCTAATCTGACACCCTCTATGTAGTTGTGTGTTTGTGTGTGTGTGTGTGTGTGTGTGTGTCTGTGTGTGTGTGTGTGTGTGTGTCTGTGTGTGAGAGAGAGAGAGAGAGAGAGAGAGAGTGAGTTCATCAAGCCTGTGATTTGTTTCACTCTTTGCATGCTCCCAGGTCCCTTGAGGAACCACATGACCAGGCCCAGATGTTGGCCTTCTGGATGAGAGTTTGTCTCAGTGTGAAAACGAGAGAGAGAGAGAGAGAGAGAGAGAGAGAGAGAGAGAGAGAGAGAGAGCGAGAGAGAGAGAGAGTGTGTGTGTGTGTGTGTGTGTGTGTGTGTGTGTGTCTTCCCTCCATCTCTCTCCCACAGAGTCTAAACCTGGGCTAAAACACTGTTACCACAGCCCCCTTCAGTTGGGTCTCCAGCCTCCAGGCTTTGATCAATCCCCAAGAGTCACACACAAACACAAACTCACGCGCACACACACAATAAATGAAGGAGAGGAGTGAGAGGAATGGAGGAACAGAGGCGGAGAGAAAGTGACCCGGGTTTGGTCAACTGCAGCAGCTCTTGGGAGCTGGAAGCATGCAGCAATCAGGAGCCAGAGATGGACACACACACACACACACACACACACACAAAGTGGTCCAGCAGAGCAGGGCTGAAGCTGGGGGATAAGAGGTCCTATCTTCAGCCTGGGGCTCCCATCACTGCCGCTGTATCAACTCACACTGTGGACAGTGTTTGTGTGTGTGTGTGTGTGTGTGTGTGTGTGTGTGTGTGTGTCCCAACTGCTTTGAGCTCTCCTGAGCATGACCACATGCTGGCGTTCTGTGTGTCTGAGAGATGCTATTGTAAAGGACAACTTTGAAAGCGCCGAGTGAAAGTAACTTGTCTGAACTACTCTCTAACAGAAGAAATGGATAGTTAGCATTAGCAGTGATAGCCACCGCGGATGAACAAACACCCGCCTACAGAAAATCAAACAGAAAAGTAGAAAGAGGTGAACACACACTGTTTGACTGACAGATTATCTCTGGGAATTGTAGTGCAGAAGCGGCAAAAGGTAAAAAATGAAATGAGAGGAATCTCACAGATGACAACTACAAAGAAAAGGCAGTTAACCGTTATTGGCAGCCATTGACTGTAGAGAAAAATGAGCAGGGGACCACCGCAAAAACAAACAGGGGGAGATGAAAATCAAACAAAATCACTAGGAGGAGAGTAAAGACAAAATGGCAGGGTGACAGAGAGTGGAGGCAGGATGGGAAAAAGAAAACCTGCAGAAAAATCAGATGAGAGGGGAGAGGGGAGTGTGTGTGTGTGTGTGTGTGTGTGTGTGTGTGTGTTCTAGTGTCTCCTCACCGGTCCTCTCAGGTCAATGAGTTCCTGTCTCATCTGGACAATGAGGTGGTCTTTGGCCATGAGGGAACGGTACAGGCGCTCATTAAACTCTATCAACTCACCGTGCATCTCGGCTACCTGCAGCACACACACACACACACACACACACACACACACACACACACACACACACGGGAGGAGAAAAACACAGAAAAAAGGCACTTAAATTAATCCCACTGTACAATATTATTATATAACACACAATTGTGTCGAAAATGGACAATAGACCATCGCGTAAACACATGTATAGCATTAGAACATTCAAAAAACACAATTCTCCGTTTCCATTTAACACACAAAAGGCAGAAGCACTCCAGGTGAGATGTAATGAATGTCGACAGCAGGACAGATTCTGGGAAACAGTCAAACCCCCGACAGAGCGGGGAGGGATGGAGCGAGAGAGGGGTGAGAGACACAGGTAGAGAAACAGACAGAGTGAAGAGGTGAACCCAGTTCATATCCTAAACAGTCAGATTACTGCCAGCCTGCTAATCAATTGTCATTAGCGCTAACTAACCTTGACGTGGTGTCATTCACATCTGTGTGTATGTGTGGGCTAATGCAAATATGGCCACGCTATTCTGTGTGTGTTCCCCGGGCCTGTCTCCCTAACCAGGCTGGACAGTGTGGACAGGTCTCTGTCAGGAGACTGACAGCTGTGACACACACTGTGCTGTATGGAGGACACCTGCTGTCACAGTCGCTTCGGCAGAGCACCGCCACCGGCTGACAGGTGAGCCGAGTCGCTGCGCCACAGTTGCTCCAACACCGACCATCATACATTAACTTATTCACATCCTGTTTAAGAGCCCACACACCGCCACAGAGGAGGAGAGGCTTCTTATGTAATATCAACAAACTTGATATATCACACTTGACACTGAATGCTTCACAAAATCGTTTTTTGTGGTAGTAAAATTCTGTTTTGATACCAGTTTGTATCCAAAGCACCCAAACAGAATAAGCGGGTTTATTTCAAACCAAGGCTACATTGAAAGCAGCAGGGGTTTAACATCAGTAAGTGAAATACAACTGTTAATGTGAGCATGCATTTGATGAGCAACAAGAATCAATGACGTGGAAGCCGGGACTTGTACCATTGTAGGTGACCATAAGGGTAACACTGCAACAGCCGTCCAACAACAACTGTGGTGCTTTTGATGTTGATGTTTTGGCCGTGTTGGGGAAACATTTATTTAACCATGTGAGTTCCATTGAGGGTGGAAGCCTCTTTTGCCATTTTATTCCTGGCTACAGTTTATTTACCTCGTTAAAGGACATGTTCACATGTTTTCATTCAGTCTTAATAACTATCTCTTGGCCTGGGGCAGTGACTTCCTGGTTGCCTGGCAACCTCACAGTGATAACAGTCCGGGCCAAGATGTAGTCCCTGAAATAGTGAGCTTCAGAGGTGCTGGTAAGTGGATTTTGTTACCTTTGGAGAGAGTCAGGCTAGCTGTTTCACCGTTTCCACTCTTTATGCTAAGCTAAGCTAAGTTAACGGGTTGCTGGCTGCAACCTTTTGTAAAGTTGCCATGGATCGTCCCACAATTTCCCTCTTTTTGTTTTCCTGGACAGTGTTTCCTTGAGCTGCAGTGGAGGAATATTAACACAAAGAGGGAATTTTTGCAGAAAAAATACTAGAAGTGTGGAAGATACTCCTCGAACGGATGTCGTCGCAGCCAGTATCGAAAGGAGGAACAATTCTAGCAAACTAAAAATTGTATAACTAAAATATTATATAATCTTATATAATTATATATAAGACAGGATGGACTGCAGTCAGTGCCAGGGGGCCAGACTCTGCTCTGTCTATTAAGCCTTCTTCCCTCAACTATTCCAATCTACAATACAAAGCAGCCAAACATTGAAGCCCTCTAGAGGTGAGGCCAATGAGAAATTTAAAAAAACACATTTAATGAATGTTTCAAAATGTTATAAACATTCACTGAATTCAGTCTTTGGCATTGGCACTGGAGTAGTTTCAAGCCTTCAGTTGCCATGGCAACCCTATTTAAAAAAAATACCGAAAGCAAGACTACAGCACGTGTTGTCCCCACCTCTGGAGCATGCTGCCTCTGGGCCTAACAGCTACAAATATGTCTCCTGCTGCAAACTCAAAATATGAATGCCCTCCACTGGACCAAAGAGTAAGAAACTGTAGGTGTGATGAAGAGATATTGCAACATAATACTGATCCATAAATAAAAACTCACCCAAAAAAAATATGAGTGTAAAGTTTGGCAAAATCAAATGTGCTATATAAACATGAAAAAACTGAGCCACGGTATTCAGCATAACGGGGGGCCCTGATGGCAAAAGAGTAATCAGATTTTGTCTTCACTCTCAAATGCAGTATTCACCCACCGGAGCACAGATCACGCTCTGCATCAGGAGGTCTGCCGCGTGTTTGCCTCAAAATATGACGGCTTTCACGCGGCATCGCTATCTCTGGCAGTGATGCTAAAATATCGCTTGTGTTGTCTATTGTGATAACACTGCTTCAATTACTTGTCGCTGCATGCTTAATGTCTTAATGTCTTTTTAATAGAACGTATTAGGTGCACCACAACAGAGGTTTTAGACAGGCAAAGGCATTCACTGCATAAGTTGATCTGTCAGATTTTTAAGGAAACCAACCAGTCTGAGAGGAGTGAGAGAGAATGTTAAATACACTGGACAAAAGACATCATTTGTTAACAATTTATTGTGTTCAAGCAGAATCTGATTAACCTTAAAAAGACTTCAAACAACTAAAGTACACAACCGCTCTCACAAAATAAAACCAATCACACCACAAATAACGCTAACAACCAGCATTGTCTATAAAATAACACTTGTAAATGGCGTCTTCCGTAATCAATCAATTCCTCTCATCATCACAACAGCTGCTATAATTAAAGAAAGTTTTACAGAAGAGACCCTGCTTTGATTTGCATCTGTCTTTGTTTCTCCATGTTGCTGTTCAGAAGTTATGAAGTGAATAACAATGTGTGCATCCTCAGGCAGCCTGTTAAATCTCTCCACCGTCAATCACAACCTGAGCTCTATAGGCTCTAAAGTATAAGGTAAAGCGGTTGCAACAAGTCCTCTGTAGCCGATTTGAGCTATAATCATTTCATCTTCAAGTATCAAGTATCTTTTTTGTCTTTACTTAAAGGTGAGAAATACCGGAAAATTACAGAAGTATTTCACTTGGAGGACTAAACATCAAAAATCTGGGGTAGTCTTAAACAGAGACCATGGGAATCAAACTGCATCAAACCATTTGGGCTCTGTTGATCCCCTACCTTACCACATTTTATTGTAAGTTTATAAAAAGATATATCGGTGTGCTCAGTTGACATCTACATGTCCATAAACAACTGAGACTTTACGAATCTCAGGATCAGATAGGGCCTCAAAGCAATAAAACACAGCTGATGGTAATCTCAGAACATAAAACACAACCGACTCCCGCTCAAAAACGAAAATCCCCACACCTGACATCTTAATGTTTCTGTTTGTATCCTGAAAGAACCCCAATGTTTGTTTCAAAATCTGGAAGGGACAACCACGTACAAACTTTTAAGTGGAGTTTATTCCCAAGTTCGACAAACTCACATCGCCTCCTGTCATTTTCAAGCCAGCGATCAGGAAGTGCACACCCATAGTTACACCCTAAAACACTCTGACTGTCCTCCACACCCCAGCCATTCATCACCTCTATTTATTTAGCCGCCCCAACTCTTAAATAGGACATTATGAAAGAGGGAATTAATTTTAAGCGTGAAGAAACCCAATTAATTCTCAGTGAGAGGGAGCTAATCAGTTTGTCATTCTCTGGCGGTGCACGTGTGTGTGTCTGCATGTACAGTAAAGTATGTGTATGTGTATTTGAGAGTGTGCATGCTAATTTAACACAAAATTAAACAGTGGATATGTGGCTACGTGCTAGTGTTGCCAATTTGTTTAAACAGGCAAATTCATCTTCTCTGCTGTTATTAAGGCAAGATGCACAACCCAGTTTCAGTGTTCATTCACTCAGTCCTGGAACTGGCACACAATGCACATTACTCAGTGGCATTATCCTACTCTGTGGCTGACCTTTCTCTAGCCGAGGCCACTGAAAGGCTGGCTTTAGGCTTGCATCAACAAATATATATCCACAGGATGAGGGCTAATTAGGGGATTTCTCTCCTAAAAAAAAAAATCAGATTTAGCTACAGCGAAAGGTGATTGTGGAAACTTTAAAAGGAAAAGGGCAAAGATAGGTTTAGAATTTATTTTAACTGCACACGATTTAAACGAGACAATAAATACAAAAAAGATCACGCGACAATTACTTAAATTGGATCCAAACAACACGGCATATAAACAATATAACACTAAAAGCATGACATTAATCACAGAGGAGGAGATCTGATGAATGATTTGAACATGGGCAGACCGGTACAGTCTCGGATGTGTTTGAGGAGAGAGTTCCAGAGGAAGAAGGCTCTGTCGCCCCAGGTCCGGTGCTTGGTCCTGAGCGGTGGAGACAGGAGGTTGGCATCAGAGGAGAGGGGAAGCTGCGGGAAGGAGTGTGGGGGTGAAGTAGGTCGTTGAGGCAGGAGGGGGCCTTGTTATGGAGGGCTGTATGAGTGAGGAAAAGGACATCAAATTGGATCCGTTGAGGGACAGCCAGCGAGTGGAGGTTCTGGAGAACATGAGTGATGTGGTCCCAGGAGTGGGAGTCGGTGAGCAGGCGTGCAGCTGAGTTCTCGATATAATGGAGTTTTTTTAGGACCTCGGATGATGTACCATAAAGAATACTTTTGCTGTTGTAGTACAGAGTAGTGCTCTGTAGGGTGTGCATTCGAGTCTATTCTCCTGACACTCACAACCAGGAACGTGTTAGTCTTGAAGGTGATGGACTGGCTTACAATTTCTTTCAAGCCAGTGTAGCTTCAAGTTGAAAAGCGTTCAGTGTGAAACCATGAAAACATCACGATAAACCTGACAGCTCAACAAGTCACCAAAGCAGAAGCTTGACAGTCTGTTGTTGTCTGCTTTAGGCTACAGCCTTGAAGCCATGGATGTGTGGCTCAGGCAGTGAGCTCCAAAGGAAATCCTACAATCAAAGACCAAAAGTGACCAGTTGAAATGTGTTGAAATGTTCTGCCTGGGGAGCTGCGACAGGCAAAATCAGTAAGGGCTGTGTTTGTTGATCCATGAGAAGAAGTCAAGGGTATTTCCCAGCTTAGGAACTGGAAATAGTAGTAAATGACCGGTTTATGCAGCTAGAAACTTGTCCTTGTCATGGATTTAAAGCGCATTACTATAACCCATTCATTTAAGGAACTTGGTACCGTGCAACTTTTTCAATCACTAGAAGTTGGAGTATGGAGCAAGATTTTGATGAGTGGGCCCCCATTTTGTCTGTATCTTTTTTTGTATCTCATGAACAATAGTGCATACAGTATGTAGCATGCACGCTAGCAATGCGTATCACATTCCTGCTGCCAGTGTAATGCTGTTCCACTGATCGACAGTTAGCGACAGTAATGAGCAAAGAAACAGCAGCGTGCCTGAAGAGACATGGAAGAAGAAATTAGCAGATATGGATGTCAAATATATTCAATATGCTTGTAAGACGTCAAGAACACACACAACGCGTGCAGTTAATGTGAACATAACACCACAGGGTACCTTTAATTAGCCAAAGCCAAACTGTAATTGGTTATATTGCTGGAATAAACGTGGAAATCAGTTCCAAAGTGATCCAGCTAAAACTGGAAACATATACTTCCTCTTGGTATACATTTTCTTAAAGAAATAAAATAGTAATTTTGTAATAAAAACCAAGCAAACAAGAATCTCGACTCTTTCCATGTTTTGGAGCTTTGCTACTTAAGCCTTCTCTTAAATAAATTGTATTTGTACTGTTTATAGTACAACTAGTTTAAGTAGGAGAGCTGAAACTTTACTAAGTAATTCAGTGATCTGACCCCAATATGATTCAAAATGACAAATGTACTAAATATTGAATGCTCTGCAGTAAACATTACTGTCCATGTTGGTTATTCTCTATGTAATGAAGACAAATTTATATCATTTTGTTAATGCAACACAACAAATGGGAACTGTACAGCTTAAAAGTTTATTTTTGTTATATTACAAACACTAAAGTAAGAAATAGACTCGTCATCTTTTAAAGGCTCAAACTTGAAAAATACTGTAATCTGTCACACATTAGAGTGTATGAATCTAATATAAGACACTTTTTCAACGGAAGCAGAGAAGTGATGCACATTGTTGTTTACGTTGTTCTGGCCTGCAGGGTTGGTTTAGCATGATGCAACCGTCGGCACTGCTGGAGTCATGACAGCTAACTGCCACCCAAGTGATGCTGACCGCACGCTCTCTCACATATTCACCCTCCATCACACTGTTCAAAAGCGCGCACACACACGCCATCTCCTCCTTTACACAATGCCTTATCCTCCTCCTCTGCGCTCCCCTCCCATCTTTACAGAATCTCTTTGTGCCTCTTCCTCTCCTCTCCCCCGGTATATGATCTGATCTGAGCTGCGCCAAGCTGAGCTGGCCTGAATTTTAAAAAAAAAAGTCTAAGAAAGCCTTGGCTGGAGCGGAAACTCCCCCCCTAAAAGACAGAGATGGAGAAGAGATGGAAAAAGAGAGCAAGAGCAGCAGTGGTAGAGCTGACCCAAAACCTAATAACCTTAATTAGACGGGACACGTACGATGAATGGGGTGGAGCAAAATGAGGTCAGGGGAAAGGAGAGGATATGAAAGCACATCAGACGAGAGGCAGGAGAAGGCAGAGTGCTATCAGTGCTTGTGATTACATACAGTACAGTGGCAATGTTTACCTGCACAGTGAAGTCTTCTTGCAACCTAAGCACTCAGGTGATGCTTTTGGCTCAATGCAACCACACATCAAAACTCAGACCAACGCAGGGTTAGTACATAGACCAGGAGACATGCATCAAGGGCCCCTGTCTGGACGCTGCGGTTAAGTACACACCAAAAGATTTATATTTATACTAAATGTTTAATTTAAAGTGGGTTTCTGGTGGAGCGGAAGCCTGTAAAGTTGATTTACAGCATGAAGTGGATGCTTTGCTTATTGACGAAGATACAGAAGCAGGTGAAACTAACTTCTGTCAGTTTGTACATTTTGCACACTTTCAATGTTTACGTTTCACTAAGGACGTTCAAAGACACGTCTGTTTGCTGCCCTTGTGGCAACATTAAGAAACTTTTAACAATCATTTTTCAGACATTTTTGCCGTTTGCTGTTGAAAGTTGAAACTGAAGTTGAAAAAGAAGGGAATGACAAACAAAGATCATGAGCCAGACTGGCACCCATGGATGGTATATATTTTAGATAACAAGGCCGGCATGATTTAGCATTCTTTCTAATTTCTTCTACCTTATATACGAGTCCATAACTCATCTCTAGTTTTCACATGACCCCCACAAACACAGTCCAAAAGTCTAATTTAAAGTCTTTCTGATTTAAATACTCTTTGAAAATATTTCATGGGATACATCCCCTAGTGAAAGTAACCCTGGGCGCTTGTCTCCTCTCCAATTCAACTGAAACATTTCGCAATAAATCCCATGTTCACATCTTCAGCATATGTTACCGTGCGATAGGTTACATTAAACCTAATGGCAGGCTGTTCTTACTGATCATATTGTAACGTGAACATTTCAGGACCCCACGACTTGAAAGGCATGGCAGAAGGGAGGCCCAGTCGCAGGGTATCAAAGGTTCATTTAAACATCTTAAACTGGGGGAGACATCAAAGAGAATACGGCCGATACCGGGTTACTTTGTGAATCTAAACGCAGCTTCTGTCTCTATCTGCGTTTTGGGCTCACTTCAGCGCAGCTGCTCCTAAACAGGAAGAGACGTGGCTGAGAGACGGGGAAAAGAGGAAGAAAAAGAGGGTGAGAAACGACCCAATATAGACATCACAAGCTGTGCTGTCCACTCTGAACCGAGGTGGGAAAAAAAGATACAGAGAGAGGGAGATGAGTTGAGAAGTGTGAGCAAAGGAGAGCGGCAGATGGACCAATAGAAAAGACAGAAATGGGAGTTTATAGAAAAGGCTAAATCTGGCCCATGGTACAGACGCAGCTCTTTGTCACTGCAGCATCACACAGCGAGCTCCATGAGCACTTGGATCACACATTTTTTGGTGATGTAGTATTATTACTTTGGAACGCCGCAGTGATGACAATGTTAAAGTACAGTCTGTCAGCTTTAATTTTGGGGTGTTTTCATCACAACCAGACGAACACAGAGAACTAAAGCCCTCTCTTAGTGCATGTTCTCCCAGTCTACACGAGCCAAAAGTATTTGGACAGATTAAGATTAGGTTTACATTCAAAAAGTTGTCACTTTCACTATCAAAAGCCCACATTTTAATATACACTGACAGGACTTTGCCAGTATGAAGATAGAGGATTAAATGCCAGTCAGCTGGCAGCTATGGATAATCGCAGCACATTGTGAAGTATGTGTTCACTTATTTGTGCCTGAATCTGTCCTCCTATGATGCTAAAACATGGACGGTATGATTGCTGAGCAGTGATTGTCTGATCATATCTTAGCAACTGTATCTAGGCCACCCAGGATATTGCAAGCGATGTGCATGGGGCTGTAGTAGCAGCAATATTGTGCATTAGAAGAGATTGGAGGACGGTGTGGGTTTGTTTTTTTTGCCTCTCCAAAACCAAAAGCACAAGAGCAAATGTGTAAAGGATGGACAAACAGTGTGTTCATCTGCTTTAACATAAGCTGCAGTCGTTAGCATGCCAGGCTAACCAGCTAACCACATTGTGGGGTTACAGATTATGTTCACGACTAGCATCCACTGTGTAGTATTTACCCCACTGGGTGTGCTGGTCCTGGATGCTATCAGGGTTTAGGCTAACCTTAGCAGCTCTGTCCTGCTCGTTGCCAAACACATTGGAGAGTCTTCATGTGGGCTAGAAATTAGAACTTGCTTTTGTCAAGTGGTAAATCTTTCACTTGATGTTATTGTAAACTGTATATACTGATACTTTCCTGACCTGCCATGGGAAGGCTTTTGTACTCCGAGCATGTGCGAACACTTCAAAGCAGATTCACCTGCATTATTCTACGAAGAATAGCATGCATTATGCAGTATTTGGGCTTTTTAAGATTCACTTGGATTACACAGCAAAGACAACAGGCAATAAACAGCCATATCAGTGCACATTCTGCGTGTTACAGTGTCAGAACAGAGGAGATTCTGAGTCGGTGGCTTGTAATTGTTGTCCTTGTTCTTGATGTTGTTAATGGTTAATTAATGAGCTTGTGGATCAAAGGGAGAATCCCTGATCCCACTGGAAGTTCCGACCCACATCTCGTCGCTATCCTTCAAAAGCACTCTTACTCTACTTATCAATACAACACGGCAAATATAAAAGTACACCATGGGGAAACAAAACAACAACAAAAAGATCTGCTGTAACTGTAAAGGCATAGTCACAATACTCCTCATGCAGTTAGAGCCTGTTTGTTTATTGGATGAGTCGGAGTCGGCTGAACAATATAGGTTAGGCTGATCCAGCCCTTGAGCTGCACACAAGCTAGTTTCTAGCACTGCTGTATGATGTAATGAGGCCTCCATTTGTGCGCATGCGCTTATAAGTGCGTGCTGCCTGATACGGTTGCTCCGCTCGTCTTACTTGCTCTTTTAAATCTTTTTGTTATTTAACTTTGTACTTATGGGTTTTTTGTTTGGTG
>JAVQJD010070156.1:0-14887 GCA_036023655.1 Nannoperca australis | reverse complement strand
GAGTGAGTGTGTGAGTGAGTGAGTGAGTGAGTGAGTGCGTGAGTGAGTGAGTGAGTGAGTGAGTGAGTGAGTGAGTGAGTGAGTGAGTGAGTGAGTGTGTGTGTGTGTGTGTGTGTGTGAGAGTGTGTGTGTGTGTGTGTGTGTGTGTGTGTGTGAGTGAGTTCTTTCTCTCCGTCTCACAGTTTATCTCATTTGTTTCATCTGCTCCCGCTGATCTCTCCCAGTTAAGGGAAGACGAGCTCAAGACACGTTTGAGGACCAAGTCGGCCCGTGTTCGTGGCCCCGCACCCATCCCCGGCACGGAGGAGAGCGGGGACGCGGCCCTCGCCCTCGCGGAGTCGCTGCAGCGTTCTCTCAACCCGCACTCCCTAGATCCTCCGCCTCGCAGCCAGACCATACGCGAGGCGGCCTAGGGTGGAGAGTGGCTGAGAGAAGGTGACGGCAGGGAGAGAAAAGAGGGAGCGGAGGGGGAGGAGAGAGTGGAGACAACAGAGAGGGGAAGTGATGATGGTGATGGTGATGGTGATGAAGAGGAGGAGGAGGAGCTGATTCAGCCTTGGGGAAGCTGGAGAGTGATTCTAGCTTTTCAACCTGCAGAGGACAATGAGGGGATATTTAAATGTTCTTACCAAAAAGAGCCATGATTCCGCACTAGGAGAGATAAAAGAGAGCAGGACGGAGCCAAAGTTATTCTGTTTGCACAGACGAGAGGCCTGTTGAAACTTGTATGTAAAGAAATGCATCCAGTATATTGTTTTGGAAGAAATTAACAGATGTAATGAAGCTGTAATTGCAGGGAGGTGCGTCGGTCCACCAGCTGTTGTAATTATATTGTAGCTCAGTAATAAGCACAAAGGAATATGAGGGTTTTCTTTCCAATGCAATATAATTTACCTCATTGAATGTCTTTAATGGATATAACCAAGGCTCAATGTTTTTGCCAACATCCAACATTTATATAAATGATATTTTTTGATTTACATTTAATTGTAAAAGATATGATACTGTGGGGCAGTTGCTCTGTTGGACACGAGATGGCGCTGTTTCAATGGGTTGAAGTTGTATCACAGCTTCCTGAAGTCAGCGCGTCTCGCCTATAAGATATCAGAAGTAGGTTTTGGCAACATGTGATTGGTCAATAAAGGTCACATTTTCCCCAATGTGTTGTCTGTGGCCACTCGGTGATCAGTCAGAATGTGAAAATCAAAATCTTTATGAAAGGATCTCATTAACCAGAGTAACTTTTAGATGTATATTTTTCTGAGAGGCCTCGGGGTGTTGAGTATGACAGCAGTGTGACTGAACTGTGGGTGTTCAGCTGTTCCGGTGACCTTTGACCTTTCGCTTGTCTCTACCTGACAGGTGTGCGCTACAACACAAAGTCACAGTTTGTTACATCGTATGTTGTGATATGTTTGAATTCATTTAGATTATTGGGAAATGAAGTATAAGTAAAAGCTTCCGATAACTTATCATTATGCGCCTTTAAGATGATTCAGACCAGTCAGCGTGCGGCACGTGAACAGAAAACAACAATTGGGAGGCAACCTGACCGGATCCCCATTGTTGAGCCTGGTGAACTCGATCCTGGTCCCCCCACCCCCCTTTTTTTTCATGACTCAGTTCGGACTTTAATGCGCGTGTGGCAGCGTGAATAAATTAGTGAGCGAACAGAGACACTGCAGAAAGACGCTCTATCAGGTTGCATCTCTTTGTGATCCGGTGTCCCGCAGTGGCAGTTCACGTTCACGTAGACGTGCGCCGGCCATTTTGGTTTAAGTTAAGATTAATGTTAAAACGTTTCTCCACAGAGAATGCGGAAGAAAACACACTTGAGGGCCGTTTTTGGGCCAATCACGTGGCCTGGTGTAATTGGCCGTACAACGTAAGACACTAAAAGGTCTTTATTTCACAACAAATAGGCCCAGTGGAGATCCGGCGTGCAAATGTGTTACGCCGGGAGACAGGGGTGTAATGTAGGCCAGGAACACGGCGCTCATAGAAGCGGAGCCGCCATAAATGATTAAAAGCAGAGTTCCCTCTCACATTACTGGAGGTGAATTACTCATCCTGCCTGTTCGAAAGGACATGAGGAGGTTTTACGAGTTATTTTAATCATTGATGATCTGAGACTCTTGATTGAGTTGATCTCTGCCTGATGTTTTACTTCATAGTCTGACACATGCGCATTTTGAAGTTAGTTCTTCTCGCCTGACTCAATTACAGAAATGTAATCACCATCGTTTTTAAAGATAACACAAGTTGAAATCTCTTTATCTCAAGGACCCTGAGAGAGTTGAGTATGAATTGGAGGCCCACTTGTTAAAGTGTTGTCAGGTGTGATTTTATTTTTAAAAACCTGTTGTAGTTGTATTGTAACAGTGGAGCTCACGACCTTACAGGGAAGGCGTTAAAACAGACAACATTTTACGGAAAACTGAACGGAGCATGTCTGTCTGCATGGACACCGAAACTTGCCAAAACTCTGTCAACCCCCCCACAAGTGTGTTGAATTCTGATCCTTCCAGCGGAGGCTCGAGGCTGCAGCTGTCTGTCTGCTCACTGCTGCTGCTGCTGTGTCCAACCCCGATCTACGTTTTAACTCACCAAAGAGAAAAAACAGAGCGGAATAAATATGCATTTGTACGACAGTGACACACCACTTAATCACACTCGCATTACCACACTGCAAGTGAACCACACTACGAGTCCCTGAACCTCCTTTGTCCCCGGCATGTAATTAGTGGAATCGGGTTTTGTTTGGCCCCTGATGGTTAATTATACGTGATTCCAGTACAGGCAGCCAGCCCGGATCCCTTTCGGAGCTCCGGCGTGTCACACGGTGCAGGTTTCCCAGCTGTTTGTGCGCGCCGGTGGGCGGGCGGAGATGGACGGAAAGCTGGGTGGAGTTAGGAGCGGCGCTTTTAGGAATGGGTCCCAACGCTGTTTAGTTTAGACAGCAGAGTTACCGAGAAGAGCTGGAAACACCTGATGGTCTCTCTGGGACAATCCGCTCCATCTAACTCCCCTCTTAACTGTCGGAAGATAAATCTACCTCCAGGCTTCATTTTTGTCGAGTTTTTGTTTTGTTTTCTCTTCTGAAAAAAAAAAAAATACAGAGCCAGCTGATCTCTCTTTCTCTCTCTCTCTCTCCCTCCTTCTCGCTCTCTCTTCATCCAAAGAGTTATTGATAAGGAGAAATTGCACTATACTTCTTTTTTTTATTGTTCCTATTTATTGTATTTTGCACTAACGATGCACACCACGCAAAAGGACACGACCTACACGAAGATTTTTGTCGGGGGTCTTCCCTACCACACCACGGATTCAAGTCTCAGGAAATATTTTGAGGTGTTTGGTGAGATTGAAGAAGCGGTGGTCATCACCGACAGGCAGACCGGCAAGTCTAGGGGTTATGGATTCGTAAGTATCACTTCGTGGTAACACGTCTCAGTTTCAGTTTGGCGCAGAATTGAACTCCGACGCTCTTTTACGCGCGTGGGGCAAAATCCAGCCGCCTCGCGTCTCCCTTAAAGTGCGCGGCTGCTGTCTGTCTGTCACAACATCACGACTAACATTAACATATCCGCAGTCATGCACACATGATCACATCACATCATTTTGTGATAAGAAGGCCCTGCTTCAATGCGCCTCTGTTGCGATCTCGCACCCACCAACTTGTTGCGCTTCGGTATGCGCCCGGACACGTTTCAGAGTGAGCTGCCCGCGCACTGACAGCTTCAGTGGGCTGAGAAAACCCTCACGACGGCGTCTCGACGTTACCGAGCAGTTTTCTGAAACGCTGGTTTCATCATCTCTAAGCCGTTTACAACTTCGCTCGCGACGTTTGTAAAAATATGTTTGCTCCCGCGTGTCACTAAACCCGACAGACAAAAAGCATTTCAGACGCAGTTGTGGAGACATAAAGCAAAAGCTGCTCAGCGTGTTTTTAAAATAAACTCTTTTTAGTTTCAGTTTTTATACTTTAGTGTGTAACAGGTGGACTTAATAAATAAATATAACAAATATACTTACACTTACACACACACACACACACACACACTTACATATACTTTGGCAAACAGGAAACGGTTCTAAACACCAAATCGTATTTTCCCTCTTCAGAGACTATATAATAACACGTGAGAAGTAACGTTGGCACATATTACCAGTAGATGATGCACAAAGTTTCACATTCACCCCTGATATGCACGAATATGTGTATTTATATGTGAAAACTAACATGTCTCTCTAAAACTGTGGTGTATTGACTCCGTCTTCTGGTTTCTGCTTAAATCTTTCTTTACTGAAAATAGCGACACCATATTCATACGTCATTCATCCTCCAAAATGTATTTTGGCCAGGACAGTGAAGTATACTTCAGTTGCAAAAGAGTGTAAAAAAAATTAAAAAAGAGATGCCAGCCAGTGATGCTCTGAGCGAAGTAATAAAGATTGTCTGTTGTAATGTGAGCGATAATGGAGCCATGTTCAGTCGTCTCAGCCTGGCTCCCATTCATTGCTGATACTTTCAACACATCCACATGAGGGTGATGGATGTGTGTGTGCTGCCAAATACCTACTGTTAATAGGGGCCACATGCATGCACACACACACACACACACACACACACACAAACACAAACACACACAGACAGAGAAAGATGACTAACATGCACACTCTTGTATACAAAATGATGTGTTCCTCTCTTTCTTACAAACACGTGCACTCTCTCATCAGTATATGATGCTTTTATACATATATCTTTTTCATCCATTTCGTTTCTCACGCCCTGTGCTTTTGTCCTCATCTGTCAGGTGACGATGGCGGACCGCTCGGCTGCAGACCGGGCCTGCAAGGACCCCAACCCAATCATTGACGGCAGGAAGGCCAACGTCAACCTAGCCTACCTGGGGGCCAAACCTCGGGTGATGCAGCCAGGTAAACGAGGATCAGTACAGCACCAAACATGAAGTCAAATCTTCTCAACATGCCACAGAAATGTGTTGGTTTTCAGTCATGATTTGCAGTCAGACATGCAGTCAGTACATTTTCAAGATGAATAAACCAGACTCATTTAATCAACACAGCAAGTGTCTTTGTGCCTGGTGTTTTGTTTTACTGGCAAAGCAGCAAACAAGAAAATCAAGTCAATCCATCTGGATTTTCACCTCAGGGTTCGCCTGTTTTATTTTTAGGTAGCTGCAGCAGATGTAAGAACATTATTAGTTTATGTCACTGAAGAAAAGGACAGTACACGTTGGCTTTTTTTTTTAATGCTGTCTGAATTCATGTTATTCAGGTTTTACCTTTGGTGTTCCCCAAATTCACCCTGCGTTCATCCAAAGGCCTTATGGGTAAGTACTGATGAGTATTTTAAAACCGTATTTTAAAGGATTGTCTGGGATGTACATATTGCTTATGTAAAGACTAAATGAATCAAACGGGTTTTAATTTTATTTTCTCTTAGTTTATTGATGTGATAATTGATAATTTATTTCTGTCCTTTATCCCTTTTTCTCCCCAAACATAATTGATGGCTGATAATTAGAGGTGGACGTTGTATGAACTTGTATGTAGCTTTGTCCTTTATCACTGTCCACCAAAAAGCTAGTCAAACTGCCTTTTCTAGGTTTGCCTGTTTGTAAAAATGTGTGTATGTGTGTGGACAATGATGGAAACTTCCAGCCTGACTCAATGTATCTTTCTCTGGTTCGACAGGCCCTTCTTAAGCTAACTGTGCTGGTTTGTGGAATAGTTCTGCGAACATAATCACAGATCAGAGAAAGGAATTACCTGTAGACTCAAACACACACAAACAAGCTCTCAAAATGGTGATTATAGATGCATGTACGTGGGTTTTGACCTTTTTGTTATTTTATTTGAATAGAACTTAGAGCTTTGTGTGCGGTTATGAAGTGGTGTTGTTAGCTAAACCGTGTGCTTTTTTACTTTAATGACCAAAAAAAAGAAAAAGAAAGCTGGATTGATTGAATTTTTTGGGGTGTTCTTTTTCCTTTTATTTTGTGGAAGCGTGTTATCTTTGCTAGGAAGAGCAAAGTTTATTCTTTTGTTTTTGCTTTTAGCTTGTGGTTGACCTGTTTGTTTAACAGGATGTGCTGTTTCATGTGTTTTTTGTTTCTGGCTGTCTTGTTAGAGTGAGTGAATTTTCTGTGTGATTTTATGTCCCCACCCCCCACCCCCATCCCCTCCTCACTCCTATTCCTCACATTAGTCCCTTAAAATAACAAAACCCATCACTGCTTGTGTGTGCTAATAGCATCGTCCTGGCGTTACTAGCAGTTCTTTACATTAACACAACTTAGCGGCAACAAATTCACCATGTAAGTGTCTCTCTTTGCCATATTACTGCTGATTCACTCTGTCAATTCAGTACAACTCTCTGGTCTTCCTTCCTGTCTCTAGCTCTTTTTGTCTTTGCTCCTCTCTGCACCACATATGGGAGACTTGTAAGACCAATTAGAAATGTGTACATGTTATGAATGAATGACAAGCCCACCGGTTCTAATGTGAACTGCCATATGTGCACATGTGGTTGCATTGGTACATATGAGAAAGTGCTCTTATTGTGTTTGTATGTGTGCATATGTCTTTGTCCGCTGACATGCATGCACATTTTCAACGTGCCTCAGCTCACCAAAGTCTCCAGTGTGACACAAACAAATGTCTGGATGACCCTCTCTCTCTCTCTCTTTCTTTCTCATTCCCTCGGAGCGAGCTTTCGTCACATGGGCTCGTGGTGTTAAGGAAAACAAGCACGCCCATTGTGCCACACAAAGCCCCAAATGCTGACGCTGCAGTCGCATGAAGCTCTGTGCTGTGTCTGTGTGTGTGTGTCTGTGTGTGTTAGTGTGTGTGTGTGTGTGTGTGTGTGTGTGTGGATGTGTGTGCGTGTGTTGAGGGGGGGTCCGGTGACGGTGCGGGAGCATTACTCTCTGTCATGTAAGAGCAGAGCAGAGGCCATTTAAACAGGGTCAGATTGGGTGTTTTAGGGGCCTGCATAAACACACAGCCCTTTCCATGTGCATATACATTGCACATGATTTTACAACTTTTTCTGCACTCACAAAACTGTCTCCACGTTCTCTCCGATCTTGACTTAATTAGAGCTTGAATAAGTTTGGTAGTTTGGTAGTTTTGACGTTAATAAACATCAAGAAGCAGCGATTTGTTAAGGATCCACACAAAGTAACCTGATCCAAGAAGCTCTCTATATGTGGATTATGACTCAAGTACTTTAAGTGGAACTAGACTCCTGGTCCATCTGTGTCTCGGTTATAATAACACAAGTCTTATGAGCAACTCTATCAAAGCAGGGCAGGTGCGTGTACTCCAACCTCTCACACTTTTATGGTGCATAAACACATCAGCTCACACACGTAAGATCCCCTCACCTCAGTGTACGTTTGTACTTGTGCTATCTCCCTCAGCAGACGGCATGCACGATGGCACAGAACCTTTATTTAGCCTTGAACTTTAATGGCCGCTGGGTAGCGTGAACACGACATTCCAGTAAAGACACACACACACACACACACACACACACACACAAAGGCAGACACACAGACGGAGACGTCACACTAAAGGTACAAAATACACAGTTATTATTATTATATTTTTGATTTTTCTTTTTTTTTTCTTCCCATGGCCAAAACCTCTGCTTATGCTGTGTGTGTGTGTGTGTGTGTGTGCGTGTGTGTGTGTGCATGCTTGTATATGTGTGTCACCATCCCATAAATACAGAGGTAGTGAGGAGAGAGGTAGCACTGAGCCAGGAGTTGTGGAGACATAGAGTACATACCTCTGGATGTATGTACCTTTTTAAAATGTTCGACAGAAAGTAGCCTCTACACTCAATCAGTCAAACATTGTGCAAAGGAAAATTTTGGGGAATGTCAGATGTTTTATTTACTGTCATTTATCCAGAGTCATGACCTCTTCAGACTGACTTAAAGGCGATAGAATGGGTCATGAAATGCTCTCTGGAGCCACAAAAGCTTCCTACCACCTTCTCTTATGTATTGCTTATACAGTACAGGCTCCTTTATTACTGTACTTTAGCGGCACTGTTAGCAAGCAGCCAAAACAAATATAAAAATCATGCATCCGCAAGCATAGCAAATTTATTTGATTTGAGTTGCAGTTGCAATGTATTTTCAATGTATAGTTGTGTGTATTGGTGTTAGACCAATGAGGATAATATCAGCTTTTTATTACATGTTGGATAATGGCCAGTCAGCGTGTCATCCACCTCTAGTATGAGCTGTCTGCCTGTCTACCTGTCTGCCGATAATTCATTGATTTCATGTGTGACCTCAGATGAGAGACAAGAAAAATGTCTCCACTATTTTGTGTGCGAGTTTCTTATTTGGCCAGTTTTAGAGATGCCGTCCTCTGAAATCATCCTGGACAGCTGCCTTACCCTGCTGAGTTTCATTAGTGCTGGTTTCAAAGGAGGGTTTCAGTGTCACATGGCGATAAAAGGGCTGTTTTTGAGGATTGTGTGTGTGTGTGTGTGTGTGTGTGTGTGTGTCATTTTATGTGTAAAAACATTGACCTTTGCCCTTTACTGACAGCCACACCAAACCTCTACATACCCACTTACTCAGTTCCCTTTTCTTATTTGTGTTTTTTCAGTTGCGTGATTGTGCCGTGCCCTTGTTGTTGTTGTTGTTGTTGTCGTTTCTGTAGTCAGTCTAGTCGAGGTGGACTATTTCTTTTACATATGTCTTCCTCTCTGACGCCTTGCTGTTGTTTTGTTTTTCCTGTTTTTCTCCTGGCGCACTGTTTTCGGTTGAGATGTGGGTTGGATTGGATAATGGAGTGCTGACAATAGGGTTGCCATGATAGATCCTGCCTTTCAGCCTTTAACATTTCCTGCACCTCCTCTCTTCTCTCCCAATACAGACTCAAAAAAAGCAACCTCCTGATGTTCATATTTAGGCAGACTCAACTGATTATATATGGTTTCCTTGATTTTCTCTCAACAGATTTTTGAGCCACCTTCACTCAAACTCACCTACAGTCACATGGCTGTTGTTGGAGCCCTGTGCAGCAAATATCAAATTGTTTCTGTCTAGCCTGATGCTTCTCAATCTATTTGAATTGAATTGAGATTGAATTGGACTCTTCTTTAATCTTTTAAGTGAAGGGATGTTTTTTTTTTCAAGACATCCAAAATTCAAATTCACACAAAGACCTAAAGTTTTGTCTCCTTGCTTCCACCTACAGTCAAACGTTTGACGCTTCACTTCCCTGAATCAGTCGTGTAAATTTCAAAAGCTCCCCTCACACTTGCTGTCCGACTGAGTTTCCAGACCTTATAGAGTCTGGGGGGGCGGGATAAGGCTATGTCATGGAGGGCAGAATGTGCTCATTGTTCATAATTGTTTATTTAATCGAAACATCCCTCTGGGTGCGGAGCCTAGTCCCGGCTCCCCCCCGCTGCCTCCCCGGCTCTTTGTCCAGACACAGAGGGGGAAATGGCCAGCAGCGTCCCTTTTTGAAAACTGTCCAGCTGTCAAAGTGGCAGTGACATTTTCACAATGCTTCCCTGGGCTCATCTCCTCTGTCCGCACTCCCCCCTTTCCCGGCACTATAAGCCTCCTCTCCCTGCAACCAACCCCCCCACCCCACCCCCACCCGCGTGCCCTCCAGCAGGCTGTGGGACGGCCCAAGAGCCAAATCCACATGTGAGCGACAAACGAGCTCCAAGTTACAGATCCCCAACTTTTCCTTTTCATCTCGCCTCACTCTGCCTCTCCGTAGTTCTGTCTCCACAACCACAAACTCAAAACTGACCAAAGCAGGAACAGTTCCCGTGTTGTCATCATCACCTCCTCCAAATGTAATCGTACAAATGTGACTTTTCAGTAGATTTGAGTGACCCAGAGGTTAAACACCTCAGCGTTTTCCTCACCTTTCAGTCTTCTTTTCACAGAGAGATTTCTATTTTGGCAACCCTATATTGTTCTAATCCCTACTAGCAGGCATTTCCTTGGTGTTCTTGACTGGTGGATTGGACTGAGGCTGGGTGGTGGGCGGTGGCAGGGCGCTTGGCCGCAGTGTGATGGAGTTGGGTTTGGGTTTTAGAGTGGGTGCTGTTTCTCTCAGACTGGGTGAATCAGACTAACCTGTCATCTGTTTGTTTCACAGCATCCCGGCCCACTATGTGTACCCTCAGGCCTTCGTTCAGCCTAGTGTGGTCATCCCTCATGTGCAACCTGCAGCCGCTGCACCTGCCACCGCTTCCTCCCCCTACATCGACTACACCGGAGCTGCCTACGCGCAGTATTCTGCAGCCGCAGCCAGTGCTGCCGCCGCCGCCGCCGCATATGAGCAGTATCCTTACGCCGCATCCCCCGCAGCCGCGGGCTACATGGCTACTGCCGGCTATGGCTATGCGGTCCAGCAGCCTTTAGCCACCGCTGCCCCGGGCTCAGCTGCCGCTGCAGCCGCAGCCTTTGGTCAGTACCAGCCTCAGCAGCTGCAAGCCGACCGCATGCAATAGCAGCCACTGCAACCACTGGACATGCAGAGCGAGGGGGCCCGCCCCCAGCCGCAGCTGATTGGTCACAAGTGGGAGCAGCGAAGGAAAAGAAAGAGGGAGTGGCCTTAAGGTTGGGCGTGTCAGCGACTCAGAGGCAGAGTTGCTTTAAAAAGCTGGTGATGATGATGATGATGATGATGATGATGATGATGATGATGATGATGATGATGATGGTGGTGGTGATGATGGTGGTGGTAGTGATGATGATGAGGTGGGAACTTTTTACAGTAACTTTCCAACTTGCTGTGCTTCAACCAAAAAACGAGAAAATGAAAAAAGTCGCAGAACAAATAATGGAAAGTGATTTACTATTATTATTGTTGTTGTTCTTACTATTATTATTATTATCATTACTATTATCATTGTAGTAGAGTACTTATTTCTAGAGACGAAATGCAGGAACTAATCCCTGTGGTTGGTATAGGTGTTGAACTAAGCCTTTAAGTCCTATTGCTGTCTTTAACGTTAGTTTAGAAAACTGTTCTTTTTTTTTCAATTGTGGTTTTCCACAAGTGTTTTCAGTTATTTGATGCCCTCATAACATTTATATTTATTATTGTTATTGTTACAAATTGGGGGCTCTTCTTGTTCTTGTTCTTGTTCAAACAACTTTGCATTTTTTGGAGTTAATATTTTCTGATAATCAGGGAAATGGAACCGTTTCCAACGTGTTAGCTATTATTATGTGACCTCTGTCAGGAAGTCGAGGAGTCGTAACTCGTCGTGTCACAACATATTTGAAGAACTACCTTTTTATCTTCCTGATGCTGAATGTCCCTTTTTTTTAATTCTGTGTCACAACCTCTTGACCTATGCAAAGCAAACAAATCACCAGGAGACAAAACAACAAAGAAAAGAAACAAAAAACTGAAAATGTCATCAACTCTAACTTGATTCTTGGACTAAAGGGGGACTTGGCAAACAAAAAAAACGCACTGACAAAAGGAGGGAGGTTGAAAACGGCTTCAGACAATGAGAAACACTAAATCGGTCGCTTTTCCACATGTTTCACTCACACGTACACTGACACACGCATCCAGAGTTGCACACATAGCAGTCAAAGACAAAGGCAGCACAGTGGTGTTTCTTTGTGGCTCTGGGATGGAGAGAAAGAGAAAGAAAGAGGGAGAGAGCAGCTGCTGGTGGGGGTGGACAGAGCCGCTGCAGCGCCACACAGGCCGATCACTCTGGAAAGAACGCATCACTTGTGCTCGTTTGTTGAGCTGTCACATTTTAATCCCCAGCCGGGCCCATTTGGAAACCAACTTCACACTCCTCCACCCAACGCAGAGCCCCACAGCAGAGCCCACCCCCCACCCTCCACCCACCATCCACCATCCACCATCCACCATCCACCATCCACCATCCTCCACCCTCCACCCCAGTCATTCAGCCCTGCAGCTGTCAGCACTTCCACCTCTGTGCTGCTGTAGTCTGGTGTCAGGTACACACAAACACACACACACACACACACACACACACACACATTCACCAAAGTTACCCCAACAACTGGCCTGCCTCATGTCTGTCAAGAACACCAGGTGGGGTGGAGAGGACGGGGGTTGGACTCTTTGACGTTATGTTATGTTGGTCTGTGTGCCTTACATTGTTACTGCTATTTAAGAGAAAAAGAAAAAAAAAGAGAGAAATCTACTATTTAAGATATTTATTTTTGAGGGTTGACTATGTTGACGCTCTGAGAGTAGAGACTTAGTGGCGGTACTGTATTAATAATATGATTATGTACTCATCTCAAGGCATATATAAGTTATTGATTAGTTTTAGTAATAATATTATTATAATTATTATTATTATTATTAACACACTCAACCAAAAATGTTGATGTAGGAGTTATTTAAGATACTGTTATGTGCACTGTACTTTTATTTTTTATCTTTTTGAATCTTTAGAACATGACATTAAATATTAGCTTAATGCCTTTATGCCTTTTGTAGGGAAGAGACTTTATTTAAATGCAGGCCCGTTTGCATGCAGATTGTACTCTGCCTCTTCTGTGTTTAGATGAGAGGGAAAAAAAACAATAATTTTGACAACAACAAAAAAAGCGAAAATGCTGCTTTCTCCACTAGAATGTATAGTCGTCGTCGAGGTTTTAGTAGCTGTGCTCCTTTTGCTTAATATTCATCAGATGGGCTGTTTTACACTGTTGGGAATTTTTATACTTGAACTATTTCTTACAAGGGAAATATGAAAAATAAATGACAAAAAAACTTTTTAATGAAGCTTTTCATTGTCACTGGATAAAGGCATGTAAAGTGTTACTATTTAAATGCAAAGGTCCTGTTGATATTAAAACCTTTACTTCAGAATTTCAACACCATTTACAAAATCGGAATAAAATGTTCTATATTTAAAAAAGCTTGGTGACATTTATTTTCAGGATGACTGCGATTAAACTGAGGCTCCATGTCCGGTTATTTGAATGTGAAACACAACTCATGTGGTATACATACACCCATGAATATAATTAATACATTTTCTTTGTGTGTAAGCGTTTATTAATAATTAATCACAAAACACATTGTGAAATAAATATAAATAATTTGCCATGAATATAAAAATGAACCCTCAATTTGTGAGGAAATTGAGGAAAATCATTCAAACTCAACTCGTTAGGAAATGTTATTTCATCATCCTTTTTCCCCCCTAATAACAGACTTTTATTTCCCAATGTGACTTTTCATAATGACACTTTTCTGCCTGAAAGCTGACAAAACATATCACACATGTCAGACATGCACTGCTCCTCCTCACTGTGAAACCACCTTGAGAAGAAGTATTTTGAACACTGACACGTTGTGACTGACACATAATAAAGTCTCTAAAGACTCATGCTATCAATGATTCAACCGCTCTCTAATCAATAAGTCATGTTATAAAGAGTGTGCTGCCATGTCTCTGCCTTCTTTCGCTCGGCTCCAGGGAGTATTTCTGGTCCCTGGTGAAACATGAAACTGGCCTCACATACTGTAGGTGGGTAAACATGACACAGCAAGGCCTTGTTGGTGAAATCAGCGGTGGTCAGAGCGTCTGACCTCATGATAACATAAAAAGAAAGCTGTTACTTTATTAAACTGATGATGTAGAGCCATGATAGACTTCTGCTGGGACTTAGAGATCAGCTGATCCCAAGATCAGCTGTAGGTTATGATGTCTCCTGTGTCTCTAGCAGCGCTTTCTAACGTCAGTGCCACTTTCTAATGAGGCACCATTTATGAATGGTTTATAAAATGGTACTGGCAGCTTTGTTAACGAATAGAAAATAATCTGAAAGATCATTTATAAATAAATTATAAAATGAGCAGCTTGTGAAAACAGTAATGTGTTCTGACGCTCTCGAGGAGCTTTGTCAAGTCCTGAAATATAACCCAGATTATGTCATAAGTACTAAATCGACTTGGGATTTACAGGAGGTCGGGTCTGATGGTACGTTCAGGTAATTTTATTCAGACCTTAACTGTGGGCAGTCAAGTGGGGAAAAAACATTCCCGACAACCTCTGAGTTGTCATTCTGCGATATTGGGGATTTGTGGCAGTAATGATGTCACCCACATGGCTGCAAAGTCTCCATTACTGGCAACAAAGCCCAATTAATTAACACTAATATAATCAGGTCAGCTCGTGTGAAGGAAGCCACTTTTTGTTTGTATCTGGTTTTACTTGTTAATATAGCAAATACAAATACACAACACAAATGGCTGATTTAGCAGCAGGTTTAGGCGGAAATCTGTCTGTCTCACATCCCAGAACCTCATGAAAGTCCAACACTGAATCGGTGCAGACCCCTTTAAATGTGTCTCATCAATTCTGATCATTGAATTGTGCACCTGTTGACTAATCAATGGCTCTCAGCATCCAGGGTGTAAAAGCCACTGTGGACCCACTTCAGCAGTTGAAACATTACTGCAGTTCTCATGTTTAAGGGGATTTTGAAAAGGGGGGTTTCCAAGTAAGGGGCCAAACTCTGGCTCGAGTCCACTCCCATGGACTCTGTGAAGATGGCGATGACTCCCCTTGCAAGAGCAGGTCCGCTCCCTCAGGAGAGACGCGTGCAGGCGTCGCCACAGCCTCGAACACTGGCCTATTTTTAGCAGGGCTCTCTGTTTGCCTGCGAGGGGGAACGCTCCTCTGCCCCAGAGGAGATACTGCGGCGCCGAGTCACGGTCCCGGTCTCTGCGCGCTGCGTGGATCTCAAGTTCACCGCGTTGCTTAATTAGGACATCCCGGAAGAGTCTCGGGCCTGTGCGCAGCTGAGTGACGGGGCCGGGAGGCAGGAGGGGGGGGGGGGGCGGGGCG
>JAVQJD010070146.1:0-10645 GCA_036023655.1 Nannoperca australis | reverse complement strand
TTTTTTTTCTTTTGTATCAACTAAGGCACTTGATCGTTCTGTCATTGATGTTTATTAAGATTAGTGATGAAGAAAAAGTTTTTACTGATTCATTATGTAGAATCAAAAATGTTTTAACTTGAAATATGTCATGCTTCGCCTGTTTGTAAAGGTTGTTTTTGGTTGTTTTTCTCATTTAAGGTGTTAGTATTTATTTTCCCAGTGTCCCGTTCCCGTTTTTTTCAGTTCTTTCTGCATCCTTTTGTGACCTTGTCTTGTGTTATTTTCTAGATCTTTTCTGTCTTGTCAAGTTCCCTGTATTGCCCTGTCACCTAGTGTTTTGTCTGCTTTTCTGTTTAGTTTTGGCAGTCTTCTGTTCCCTGTTTGTCTTGTCAGGTTCCCTGTGTTTCCACTGTCTGTCTAAGTCATGTTCCTGTTTTACTTTGAAGTCTGGTCTCTTGTGCACACATTTAGTGTCACCTCCCATGTCTCGTTTGTCTGTGTTCCCTTTGTAATTTGCCTTCTGTGTATATCAGTCCTGTGTTTCCCTTTGTCTGTGTTGGTTGGTCTGTTTTCATGTCTGTGTTATCCCTGGCTGTTTCACCTGTAGTTTCTCCCTGTGCTCATGTTCCCAAGTCCTTCCTGGTCTGTTTGTTCCCTGGCTTTTGTAAGTAGTTTCTTGTTTCCTGGTTTAGTTTGGTGTGTTTAGTCGTTTTCCCCCGCTCCCCCTCAATAAATCCCTTTTAAGTTAGTTTGGTTTCAAGTCCCCTCCTTGTGTCTGCATTTAGGTTCTCATTCCTGTAACCCTGATAAGAGCCAATTGTGGTTTATTCTACATGGTTGTCATTCCAAATGTTCAGAGGTTTAACTGAATGCACCTTAAGTACTTGTTGATGTGATTTATACATGTTTAATGCAGAGAAAAATAAACATTTTTTAATTGTATTTTTTAAATTGTGATTTGTGATAAAAGTATATTAAATGCATAGAGAAACGTGTAAGATTTATCAAAAGAAAATTGGTAATGTTTCCATAATTATAATGAGCAATATGACTTCATACAACTATGTAACTGAACATTTTAAACAGAAAAAATATATCTACTTATAAATCTACTTATTTTATTCATAATATTAAATATTAAAGACATATAGGATTTACTAAATATTTTAATGACAGCAGCAATGCTGTCTGAAAAAAATAAATGGACTTTACTTAATTATTTTAAATAAAAAATAACATAACATAAATATAATTAAATAACATTTACTTAATATCTTCTTGAATGCTATGTTTAGTAGTAAGTACATTTTACTTGATGCTGGTAAGTAAGTTTTACTTAATATTACGGTAGTAAAATTTACTTTAAAAGTATAAGTCCAAATTGTTACAAAGATTTTATCAAGTATATCCTATAAGTTATTTTTTTCAGTGTACTACTGCTGCAGATAATTCTGTTTAATAGTCTTTGACGGAGAGCCACAGAGCCGTGTGAGCTGCCTGTGCGCGTCCGAGTGGTAGTGATCTTTCTGTTCATTTATGAAAACAACATACAACTTACCGTGTATGCCACAGTACGATGAAAGAGAACAATACAGACGTGAAACATGAGCTCCATCGTCCTCTCATTGCTGAAGCCTGCGAACAAGACGGGAAAAGCTTTGAGAGCACACACGGAAGAGCAGTACAAAGCACTGTAAAGCTGTTGCAATCACACGGACCCCTCACAGATATCTGTCTCCTCACACTGGGGTTCTGTTCGTTTTAGTTATTCCAACATTATGAAGCCCAACTCCCTACCAAACACTACCCGAACAATGAGCTTTCTCCACAGCTTTTATTTGGTAAAATGCGTCCAGCGTCATTTGTCGAACGAGGCTGCCTACCTGAAACGCGACAGGTGTCCCCGGGGTTGCCAAGAGAGACTGGACAGTTAATAGAAACGAGATGAACAAGCCTTTGGTAGAAAACGATGGTAGTAACCCAGCGAGATGAGTGCGGTTACTGTCCGTCAATTCTGTCAGCTCCTCCAACAGGGACTCCCCACAGCACAGCCAGACACTAACCTGAGAGCAAACTGTACAGAGAGCAGCAGCACTGTAGCACACACTGATGAATACTGAGGCGGAGCGGAATGCGTTCGTCTCCTGCTAATCAGGTATTCATTAGTGCGCACGATAAATATCAACCATGCCACTTGCATAAAAAGCGTGAGAAAGGACATACATGGGTGTTGTTATAGTTACTTGAATTCATTAATTTTGGTAATTACATGTAAAAAGGAGAAGAAAGAAGCATGGCAAAATGTGAACTTTAGTGATCAAAAACGACCACTTAAAAATGTATGAAAACAAGAATGTAGTTAATGTTCTATAATGTTATTGCAATAAAACCTTACAATTATGAATACAATAGTTATTTTGGGTGCATGGAATTTTTCAGCTTTTAAAGACAGAAAAAGCTTTCTTGAACCAGTAGGCCTACTGGCCACAATATGATGCACTACATTGCCAGAATTTGCCAGACTGATGTAATCAGATTGACAGGCTAAAACTGGCCCAACACTGGCCTAGCTACCTCTGACTAGAACACATTCTTCTGGC
Source organism: Nannoperca australis (assembly GCA_036023655.1). Classification (NCBI taxonomy): domain Eukaryota; kingdom Metazoa; phylum Chordata; class Actinopteri; order Centrarchiformes; family Percichthyidae; genus Nannoperca; species Nannoperca australis. The sequence continues at coordinate 8,063 of JAVQJD010070146.1, read as the reverse complement.
AATTTGACCGAACTCTGCATCGACAAAAATAAGCCAAGTCTGACAGCCATATATGGTTAAGATGCAGCTCACATTAGGTCCTCCGGTTGCAGCCACAGCCAAGTGCATTCAGTACAGCTCTATTGCATGAAATTGTAGCCTTCACTTTTGCTCTGCATACATTTTGTATGCCAGTAAAAATATACCACTTCAGTGAGCCTGAAGTATATTTGTACAAAGACACAGTAAAGGCCATTTTGTGCTTACTTCAGAAAATGTTGCCTAAGCTCAAAAGGCAAAAACCCTTTTTCTGCCTTTGCTGACCTCCAGTGGTTTAACTTTTCACCTTGCTTTAGTGATATAGATGTGTGCTCTAGGGACACTTCTGACAATACCCATCTGTGATGCTAGGAATAGAATAAAAAACACTTGTTGTGTTTGGCCAGAATTGACATTTATGATTGCTACATAAAGTAAGGCAAAGATACAAACTTTGTTTGTAATAGAAAATCACATATGAAATAAAACGTTTTTTCGAGAATACGTATTAATTGGTCATATGCATGGCATAATGTGGTGCTGTGGTCCTGACAGATAGTTAGGAGGACTGTTTTTTACATGAGAGCCAAAGGACAACAACCACAAGTGGAACACAGAGCAACTGCTACTTCCACATAAGAAACCTAAATTGTGTGAACACACAAGAAAGAAGAACAGCAGAAGATGAACTGTGGAAGCACTAAGACGTGAAAGGTCTTAAATGTCTCAAGTAATAGTCCCTGGCAGCAGCAACCTTCACGAACAAGAAAGGAACAGTGCTAACTGTTCCAAAACACACATAAATATATAGACCTCTGGGTGAGCTATCACATGTCAGCAGGGCTTTGGTGTCAGTGAAGATGCTCCATGATCTAATGCTAACATATGTCAAGGGGAGACTGCCAGAAAAGAACATACACAGCGATCAGATCAAACCAATGTACCTGAAAAAGGTCAAGTGCTCAGATATTTAGAAATCCAGCCATCTTCAGGAAAACAGCCATATATCTTTGACATTTAATACAACCCAAGGTTATATGCTTTGCTTTATTTACAAAGAAAGCCTACAAATAAACAAGACTACAAGCCTAAAGCCCTGCTCGAGTGCTCTAGACAATTTTTCTTACCGGTAGCACAAACGTGTAAAAACTCTCTCTCTTTCGGTATACCATCACTCTGATGAACAATTACCTTAAGTCTCATAGTGTCACAAACAGTCCTGTGTAATAACCCTGTAACACTAAACATCACTGTATCTACAAATCAAAGCACGCTGTTTATATTGTCATATCCACCTACTTCATATATATGAAGTAGCCTGTTACATTAATCATTCCAGCACTCTTTAAACTCTTTACACAGGGAACCATTGCACTAGTCTTATTATAACAAATGTAATTGTTTATATATATATATTTATTTTCCCCTACATGTATGTACATAATAATTAAATGTTTGTTTACCTTTCTCCAGTATTTCTGTCCTTGTTTTTAGCTGATTGTCTATTTCTGAAACAACTGAAACCCACAGTCAAATTTCACTTATGTGTGAAATTGGCTAATAAAGCTGACTCTGATTTGATTCCAATACCTCCATAGAGAGGTGTCAAGTAATGCAACATGATGGAACTTTTCTATCTGAAACCTGCACACTGTTTGTGTGAGCCGAGCCGTCCTGTGATGGAACTCATTTTGGCTGGTTGTAATTTGCTATCTCATGCTTTTACTTATTACCCAAAGCTTGTGACTAAAGGTGAGGGCTGAAACATAGATTGAACGGTAAAAGATAGTTGCCTTTACTACCAATGAAACAGCTACAACTGGAGAGATACAATATACTGAAATCAGTCAGATTAATTTTAGGTAAATGCTAGTAACTTGCATTTGGTTCAGAGCAGGGAGTATTAACAAAATTAATTTGATCTCAAGATGGTATTAGAGAAATTGGAAAGGGGTTCATCCTCTGGGTAGCATGAGTGCTCCGCATATTCCATTGCAATCTGCCTATTAGATTTTAGTTTTTCATGTGTCCATGTGGACATTTAAGTGTCATCTTGGACCGAGTGGAAAGGCCATGTGGTCACTAAACAGTCCACAACAAATCTCAAACATCTCTGGTCCAAAGCAAGATATCTTGAAAGTTAATGCCTAAAGTGTTTGAACAGATAAATGGGTCAACTTTGCTCTGTTGCTATTGGTGCAAAGACAGCTTCTTTCTTATATCTTTTATGGGACAAAGTGTTGTAAAAGGTCACTATTGCTTAAAGGCAAGTCACACCAACTTGCCAACGATTCATGCTGTCAACACACAAACCTTAGTAAAAGACATGGCAGAACATGTCTTAATCAGGACTGCCATTAAGTTGACAGACATGGCCTCTTCTCCTGCCAGTGCTGATGACTGTTAGCACTCTGTCTGGACAGCACATTTCCTGACTTTGTTAGAGCTAAGCTGTTCTCAAAGGGTCAATGAGTGGATCCAGGCATCACGTGTAAATGCTTAGTCATAGGCACAGTTACAGTGACCTGAACATGAACACTAGAAAAAACACAGCAGGTGTGTATGATAGACAGACTGAATGGTGGTAGCAGGAAGCGGTATAAAGAAGTCTAGTGATAAATACTGTTTTAACATGGACACCAAAAATATGTGTTTTTGATTGGCTGGCTAGTATCTGTTAAAAACACATGCTGTTGTACTGAGACAATGAAATATAGTTTAGCATTTATAATATAGTTTACTTGGTTTTTATCACCAAGGTGACAGCTGAGGGTAGGGAGCTGTTCTTGAGCCTGCTGGAATGGTGTTTTCCGTTCTTCATATACGTATAAAGTAGTTCAAATTAGAGCCACATCAACCAACTACAGAATTTATATGATGCTTCGATGATAAAACAACAATAATAATAATAATAATAATAATAGAGTGTTTTCCCTAGTTTAACTTCAATTTATGTCTCACTTGGGCCTCCGTGTCTCAGGTCAAGTAATCATAGTTCCAACTATCATCCATTAACCACATGTACATAATACTTGGTTAAATGTTTTTCTTTGAATTCTTTTAAATCTTACCAAATCAAGCTCTTATGGAGCCGTTTCATAGATGACACCAACACCAGCCATGGTGCTCTACTTACAGATGAACGTGGCAGCCAGATTGGTTATGACAGGTTCAGTCCAGTATGAAGAAGTTAACGTGAGGCTATCTGGAGAGCTGCATCTTGGGATCAGCCTGACCCTGGAAGCTTCTAAAATGCTGGGTTATTGACACAGGACTGTAAAGAGACTTCTACACTTTCACACAACACACACAGTTTACTACACAGTTTTGATAAAATAGCCTGCTGACCTTGCAAAATGATGGCATGGTTGTGAGCCAAGTTAAGAGAAAGACTTTCAAAGACACATTCAGTATTTCTTATGCAGGAGTTCAATATCTTGTAAAAAGGAGATCCAAGCATGCCACATGCCACAGGAATTGAGGAAATTCTACAGCAGGATTAGACAACTGCATAATTTCAACATGAGTTACGACGTTGGTATGTGGTAGCAACAAATAACCTTATAATTTCCATTAAGCCAAGAAGAATAGAATTGGTCCAAGCACAGAACCTTGTGGAACTCCGTGACTAACTTTGGCGTGCATAGAGGATTCATCATTAACGTGTACAAACTGATATCAATCTGATATATAGGATTTAAACCAGCTTAGTGCATGTTAACAGAGGATGATCATGTATTCCATTGGTCATGCAATCTGCGAAAGTCCGTTTTGCAGGAAAAATTTGCCCCCTCTGAAGACCAGGTGCAAAAATAGTGCAGATGAGATTTATAAGAGTCGCAAGGATTTGATTGAAAGGAAAGATTGTGATGAGAAAAAGTAATGTGTATTAAACAAAACTTTGTGAGGACATTTGAGTATGTTTGATTGCATTTACCTTTTACATCCATATCAACCCCGTCTCCACCTCATTGCTCCACTCTGAACTGCTAGACCTCTCTCTCTCTCTCTTTTTCTCTCTCTGCTGGTTGCGGTGACTTGTATGTATTTTGTGCCATTTTGTATTTGTATTTGTCCTATTATATCACCATCTCCTTTTACGTCAACATGTTTATTGCCTCCTAATGTATTAATATACATGCTAAAAATTATATATTATTCTAGGTGCATTTCAACCACGGCCAAAGTAAACAGTTGAACTAATGCAAGGTAAACAGTGGATGGATTTGGAGTTTCATGTACTACAGGAGGAATAGTTTTCACGGGCATCATGGGAGAGGAATCACTGACCTGAAGACAAGAGCTGCGCAGCCTTCTGTTTATCTGTTGAGATTGTCAACCGAAATTGGAACACATGAATTCATCAGGGTTTGTATTAGAACATTTCCTGTGTTAATTAATTAAATATAATCTTTATTTTTTCCTTGTGTGACTGTATTTCTCTCATACCTTACATTGATGTGATGTTAGGGGTGAATGCGTATGTCAGGAAGTAGATATAGCTAATTTTATTTATATACAAATTATCACCAAATGACATTTGTTAACATGTATTTCTTAGAACATTTACAGCATATTGTTGGATGCATCCTCTGTGGACAAGGGGTTGTGACACTAAGGTATGATGACAGCCACACACAGCTGGCTTATGTGTGTGCATGGTGGTTGGGGGAGGGTGTTCGTGCAACGTGCGAAAAAGAAAATATTGAATCTTCTGCACATTTTTAAAAAAAATCTACAATTTCGTTACTTACAAATCCCATCTGTCAAACTTTTATTTTATTTTGAGATGCATTATGCAACACAGAAAAATATGCCTTGTGAATATTTTTCATAAAATAATCACCCTCATGTCAGTTAATAAATCCCAAGTCAGTTTCTTCGGTGGTTGCAGATGTATTGTTCCTTTATTTGAACTGTGTGGTGTCTTTGTACTGGATAAATTAATTCCCCTTCCCTCCTGTTATACTCCAACCATCAAATTACACCCTGATACTATCCTATGGATTCTCCTATGTAAGGTGAAATGAGTTGTTGTCAGATTCCTGAGTGTATGGAGGCTGAATAAACCAGGGGAGACTGGATGCCACACACTCTACTGTAGTGACAGACTGTAGCACTATGCCCAAAACATATTTCTCCTCAGGGACAAGGAAGTTTACTCTCTCGCTACTGCAGATTCTTAATCAATAGACAGTGAAAAAATGTATTTGAGTAGTTGTAAAAAAAAAGTTTCATTTTCTCAATCTGACATTGTAATTCAAGTGGACCCACATCAATCAATATTTCCATAACATTGTACGCCTGGTATTATGATGTCTGTGTCATTTCCAGAATTTTCTACTGCAGCTCAGCCGACATTTTATTTTGCTCCAAACATGAAGAGAAATGTATGTTTGGCAATTTTCAGTGAATTAATGTCTTTGACAAAGCTACATTAGATGTCAAGTTAATTTAACGTAATAGAAGTGGTAATGTGTTTTCGTTAATGTGTTGTGTTTTTCAATTTGCGTTTTTGTTCTGCACTTCAGGGCCACCGTAGTAACGTAATTGTTGAAACTATTATTGAAGTGACTAAGCCAGCTAGAGTTGATCAGCAAACAAAGTCATGCTAACCTTAGACAGTGGTCACCAGTGCATGGTCACATGCTTGTGACATTCTTCGCTGCTGGTTAGCTAGTCTGTTGTTCATCAGTGAGCAAGTAAAGCTGATTAGAGTTTATTTTGCGGGAGGCACCGTCTTTTTCCCCTCACACCCCAGCACCTGATTTGTAAAGATAATGTTAGGAAAACAGGAAAACATTTTGACGTGCTGCTCTAATTACAGTGCAAGAATGCAGACAAAGGCAGTCTGAGTGAAGACTGATGAAACCAAAATTCCAAAGAAACAAAGAGAGAGAGAGAGGGGGACGAGAGGAGCACACAGCTAGGGTAAGAAGTTGAATTAGTAACAAGCATTAATGGGATATGAGTGTGCACAAATGGAGAGGGAGAGGAAGAGAGAGGAGCTTGATGTATCATGGGAAGTCTCCTGGCAGCCTCGGCCTATAGCAGCATAACTAAGGGGTGGCTCAGGGGTCACTTGAGTTAGCCCTGCTATAAGCGTTATCAAAGAGGAAAGTCTTAAGCCTACTCTTGAATGTGAGGAGGGTGTCTGCCTCCCGTAAACAAACTGGAAGCTGGTCCTCCCAGTAATATTGCTTCTCACCTGTATAGTAAATCACTTAAGAGCCAGATGGTTATAGCCTCTTTTTCTTAGACTTCACTTTATGTTAGTAGACTATATATGCTATATACAGACTGCAGGAGATTCACAATTAAGGTATTTGTTATTTAAATGCATTGTTTTAAAAAGGTGCTCAAGTGATTCAGTATGGAACATCCACAAAGTTGTGGGACTTCTGGGAGATCAACTATGAACAGCAAAGCCAGAGATATCATGACTTTTAGTCTCTAGTATATCCTGCTCCAAAAACAGTGAATCATACATTTCTTATAATGCAACTAACTTGCATCTTTCTTTACCCCCTTTATGCCTGGTAAATAACCAATGCTTCAAATTCCACTCCCCTACTTTGTATCACAGGCGGTCTGTTCAAAAATGTAGGTGCAGTGTATACGTCCAATCTGAGATAACCTAATGACATCACTAGGACATCATCAGGGACAAGTAAACTGATCTTCATGTGTAAAATGAGTGGAGTGCCCTATTAACCTGAACTTGCTAGGTGACCATGGGTGTGCTGACAGTAATACTGTAGTAGTAGTACTAATAGAAGTAGAACTCATTTTCTTTTGAGTGGACTACCACAGAGACACTGACATTACACAATTCTGGGAATATAGTAGTGATTTTCTATTACAGTAACAGAATAAACAAAGACAGCTTTTTGTCTGTTCCTTGTCAGAGTTCCCTGGCTCTACCAAAACATCCACCAGCCGCACCACCAGCACCACGTACCCTTTGCTCTGGCGGCTCAGGACGCCAGCTCAGCCGAGCTACTGTCTCTGCTGCTGCTGGCTCTGACCAGCGCCTGGGTGGTGGGCTGCCACCCTCTGAGCGAGGCTTTCTTCCACCTCGTCAACAGCTGGCTGGCGGTGGAGGACCACTGTGGCTACGACCTGCCCTGGGCTCTGCACAGACTGCTGCCCTGTCTGGGAGGAGCCCCCTACCACCAAGCCCACCATAGTATCTACAGTTGCAACTATGCCCCCTACTTCACCCACTGGGACCACCTCTTTGGGACATACCGAGCACCGGTGCTGAATTTACGTAGAGAGTGATAAAACAGTTGCATGCAGCAAACTGAGGATTACTCAAGTTCGAGACATAGTGAAGGGTATTTTCTGCAGATGTGATCCCACTGTTTACAACAAACCAACCACTGCCATTCCAGACATATCCTACAGCAGTCTTTACCAAAGTTAGGGTCACAACCCAAAATGGGTCATGGACCAGTTTTCATTGGGTCGCCAACTGGCAGAGTGAAATACATAACAATGCTATATTATATGAATTCATTCGCTGGTCTGTTCAGCTCAAATGCTGTGTGCTACGCATATACTCATAGAAGACTTTGCAAACAATAGACAGGAGTAAGGGTTTATTTTTGGTAGCATTAATGTGCTTTTTGCCTGGACTGGCTGTTTTCCCAGCAGAAGCACAACTCCATATATTTACATTTATAGGTTACTGTTTAGAGTCTGTGGTTGGTAAATATATGTGCTTTAATCGAGGTTTGACAAGCTGTTCTGTCTATTTAGAAAATCATCTTTCCCACTTTGAAATTAAACATGAATATGCCGAAAGCCCAGATGTCCCAGTCTTCCACCAGCACTTAAGTGCTACCTATATTTACCAATCTGTGGCGCTGCGACCAGCGTTAATATAGTCTGAATATCACGAAAGCAAAAGTAATGTGGCATGGTGGCTCAGTGCACTGCACTGTTGCCTCACAGCAAGAAGGGTTTGATCCCCGCAGGTGTCTCAGTGGCCTTTCTGTGTGGAGTTTGCATGTTCTCCCCATGTTCACTAGGGGTTTCCT
>JAVQJD010070136.1:0-14057 GCA_036023655.1 Nannoperca australis | reverse complement strand
TATATATATATATATATATATATTTATAGGAAAGCAAGTTAACTGTATTTCATATTTTTTATTGCCTTCATGCTCACTTGAGGATGCCAGAGGTCAAAGTGCAAAGGTGGGAGACATGATGAAACTTTAGACTTGATCTTATCTACATGCAGACACACCTCTTTGTTCTCACACTGGACAACAGAACCTCTTATCAAACACCTGCTGCCTTTGAACTGTTAATTAGAGCAAGTGTCAGCAGAATGAATGAGAGCTTTAGAACAAATGCACATATCCACTCTGACTTCAATGTGTTGTTTCTGTCACAGTTTACCTCAAAAGTCAAAGTCACTACTTACTTTCAAATGTTGATGAGGAAAAACATATGAAACTATCCCATAAATGTATTCTACAAGTATATTTTTCACTCCTCTATTTGGAGAAATGTCACAAAATGACACTTTGCTCTTGCTAAACCTGCATTTTCAGCATTTTGCACATGCACAAATAGACTATTTATATGTACAGAACAGGAAGTAGCGTCATGTGCTGTGGAGCATTCAAGGATTTGCAGACTTTACCGTGATATGGAGACACTCCTCTGTTGACAAACTGCAGGAACTCTTTGGCTGCGGACTGCACGGCCTCTTTGGAGCTCTTCATGACCAATGTCTTAAGAAGAAAAGTGCAAAAAAGTGACAAAATAATGCGTCAATTGCACGAGGTCCTCACAAGGAATGAGACAGCAAAGCTGGCAGCTACAAGCAAGTAGTTCTAACTTCGGACACTAATCGCGAGATTTCAAACTTTCCTTTTCTATTCGATATCCCACAAATGTGTACAAATAAACGAATGGCTAGCAATATAAAAGTAGTAAAACTACAACTATTTTGCCCCCAAATAGTACTTAAAAAGCTGACATTATAACGTAAAAAGCCATATTTGTCCGATAAAGGAGGCCGCCGTAGTTAGCTAACCTTTGCTAGCTAACTTTCTGCCTCTTCTTCGCTCTTGTTCCTCTGCCGGCCAGTCGAAGCAGCTGTCGGTGAGGGTGAAACACCTCCAGCTCCCGCAGTGACAGTAATCATTTTTATGACACTTACCTGCATTAATTGCACTTTCAAACTCTGAACTCCCAAACGAATCAGTGTCGACAGGCAGCTACAGATTATCTGACGGAGTAGCAGGAAGAGGCACTTTTCAGACACAGCGCCACCGCGCCACGCAGCGGCCAGGCGGTGCAACTACAGCCTTTACATTTTTCACAGGCCCACACAGATGTTTTAGAAAACTGTTGCTTTAGATATTGTTTTTTAGTCTTAATCTGGAGAAGCAGGAGAGAGTTTAACTGATTGTCTCTCTCTCTAATTATCTTCCTCCTTACTCGTTTCTCTCCAGGGGTCAGTACATATTACTGCTCCTATAATAATGCAATAGTATACCATATGCAACGCTCAATCAGAGATAATACCTTGATTCTCCTTATCCGTATCACCAGAGGAACCAGCCTTATATAGTCCTGAGCAACGAGGGAGAGGGGGGGGTGAATAAGAGGGAGGGAGAGTCAGAAAACGATGAAGAGATGTTTATATCAGCTGTCAGCTCACAGCGTCTCTCCTGCTCTTGAGGGAACCCAGGAGGACGAGCGTGCACACACACACACACACACACACACACACACACACAGGATTGTAATTTAACAAGTAATGAGGATCGTACTTCTTTTCCTCACTGCGCCACACATTTGTTCTTCGTATTGACATACGAATAGATTTTGGGTAATATCTCCAAATTCATTCACAAGATGATGTATTAGTTCATATTATTTTATTATTTTATTTTTATATGAAGATGACTTCTCACCTTGCTGGAGATGCTGGAGCTGAGACACTCGTCCAGTAAATGTGTACCTCACAGACTGAAGAGTGTGGAAGCTTCTCCTGTTATTATAATAAGGACGTTTGCATCAATCTGTTTGCAACCTACAGATTTTGGCCCCAAGTTTGTAATAAAATGTATTTTAAAGTGATTACCGACCACTGAAAAGCTTCAGCACTTGTGTTTTTCCCCTTTAAACACATCTTCAACATGACTCAGAGCACATTTAGGTGCAGTGTGTCTGCTGGCAGAGGGAAACCTCCCTTCAAATCCACTTCACTGGAGGGCCTGCAGGCACACACTGAAGCTCTCCGACGCTCAGGATGGGATAGTTTTCCTTTTTAAGGCAGGTTAGTCACAGCTCTTCCCCCCCACCGGTGCTGTCATTAACAACCTGCACCGCCTCGCCATGTGAGGACGTCGCAGAGGTTTGAAAGCCATCGTCATGCATCCTCACATCGTTATGTCATGAGATCACAGACACAGGAAGAAGATTTTCTCATGAGACCGTGTGATTCAACAAGTCTTCAAACTAAATGACTAAAAAGGATTTTGTCATATGACAAGAACGACGTGGTTAACGTTCAGGAAAGACTGTGGTCAAGTTTAAAAAGAATGACTGCTGATTACCCTGAAGAGCGGGGTGGATGCATTGCATGCCCTCCTCATTTATTTCAGTTGGCACAGCTGAGCTGCCTCTGCAGAGGAGTCCTGCAGAAACACACAACCTGCCTCAACGTTTGCCTCAATGCATCACATCACAGAGAGGAGACTGGATCTTCAGGGCATACATTAACATGAGAAAGTGGGAGAAGGCGATGGGGGAGGAAAGGAGGCAGAGAGGAGTGTGGGGAGAGAAAGAGAAGACAAGTGATAGAGAGAGGGCAATGGGGAGGGAGAACAACTGGAGGAGAGAGAGAGAGAGAGAACGAGGGAGTGGATGGAGAGAGAGAGAGAAAGGGAGGGCAGTTCACAGGGAGGAGGGGGGTAACTACAAATAGCCGGGGGCAGTAGGTTCTTCTTCAGTGCTCCCATTGCTGCAGCCCTCACCAGGTTCTTTGTGACCTCCATCATGGCCTCCTACAGCTCCTCCGCCCAAAGCGCCTCCTCCTACCGCCGCCACTTTGGCCAGGGCAGCTACGCCTCGCCCTCCCTGAACCGCTCGCTGCTGGGTCACAGCGGTGCTGGCGGGGGCCACGTCTCCTCCAGGGTCTATGAGGTGACCCGGTCCAGCTCGACGCCGGCCTACCGGGTCTCTTCCGGCTACTATGGCAAGCCCGTGGCGGCCTCCATTGGGCGCTCCTACGCCGGCATGGGTGAGACGCTGGACTTCAGCCTGGCTGACGCCCTCAACCAGGAGTTCCTGACCACACGGACCAACGAGAAGGTGGAGCTGCAGCACCTGAACGACCGCTTCGCCAGCTACATCGAGAAGGTCCGCTTCCTGGAGCAGCAGAACCAGGTGCTGGCGGTGGAGGTGGAGCGCCTGCGTGGCCGCGAGCCAACGCGCATCGCCGACCTGTACGAGGAGGAGATGAGCGCGCTGAGGAGGCAGGTGGAGATCCTGACCAATCAGAGGTCACGCATAGAGGTGGAGCGGGACAACCTGGCCGACGACACGGACAAGCTCAAACTCAGGTGGGAGGGGCAAGACGCCGTGTGTGTCTCTTTAAGAGGAAGTGCGTGTGCATGTGTAGGTACATAGAGGGTGTTAATGTGTGTGTGTGTGTGTGTGTGTGTGTGTGGGAGGTTACAGGAAGTGTCTTTAAATCTGATGTTCGGGCTTGTTTTCAAAGACTTACTACAATAATCAAACACATCACAGTTAATGATTTTATGATTGAATGATTTGACCTATTTAAGCACATTTGAGACATAGACATAACTTTAGTTATTAACTACATAGTTAATAATAGTGTGTGACAGCTGGAGGATGGAGGTGTTGGACTGTTGCATAACGGTGGTGCAGACACCTCCTCCAGGTACATGAGTCACTACAAATGTTATAATAGATATTAAACGTTCTGGTATTGCTTGTACTTAACATATTTAAATTCTTCTTCCAATACTACTTAACTACCACCTGGATGAGTATAATGAGTATTAATGTGACACATTTACACTTGGTCAAAAGGCAGATCCAGTATTTAATCCTACATATTTAAGCCTGTTACAGGTTGATTTAGATTTACATTCCTGCAACATCTTTTATCAGGAATATTAACTGGGAAGTTTAACTATAAAAATGATGGACGACTACTGTGTGTGTGTGTGTGTGTTACTGCCCGAGTCTGACCAAAGTTAGAGCTGATCACACACACTCGCCATGTTTACACTGTCCTCTTCTATAAAAGGAGAGGAAAGAGCTCCCACATATCTGAAGGGTCTCTAATGATCCGTCCTCTCTTCCTCTCTCCGTGGTGCCACTTTGATCAAGATTCAGAGGGAGAGTCCAACATTTAATTACACCTGGAAGGTCCAGAGAACACCCGTGCTTGCAAATATAGATTTTTAATGCCATTCTCCGGAGATAACGGAACAAATAACTTGTTTTTTCGAGATCTCGACATTATAAAATTATTATATATTATTATATTATATCATATATAAAAATAATTGCAAGTGTAAAATATAAGTGGAGCTTTTATTTTTATTTAGGGTTTTTTCTCCTTTGGTCACTGGAAGGATTTTGTCCAGAGGTTGTTTTATTCAGGCCAGGTCTGGAACATTTGATGGGTAGAAACTCTCACATGGTGGGTATTTATTAGGACATTTACACTATTTTTAATATATATACAAAAATAATTTCCTGATCATTTATACATAATTATGGCAATTATTGAGAACATGATTTAGTTATGAGCTTATAAGCAGCTGTTGTTCAAAAGAAGCTCAACTTAAATACAATATATATCTCTCATGGTGTTGTCTCTCACCGCCTGCAGACTCCAGGAAGAGATTATCCAAAAAGAGGACGCAGAAAACAACCTGGCTGCTTTCAGGGCGGTGAGTCCCTCTTTACTCTTAGTACTTCATGTTACCTTGAAAGGTCAACAATGATCTATGAAACTCAAAGTTGAGTGTTCTTGACCTGTGGGAATGCAGTTTTCACATCTTTAAAAGTAAATGAAGGTTCAGCCTTGGAAACAAACACTTATCTTTAAACAGTTGTAAAATACTGTTGCAGGATGTGGACGCTGCCACTCTGGCCCGTCTGGACCTGGAGAGACGCATCGAGACGCTGCAGGAGGAGATTGCCTTCCTGAAGAAGATCCACGAAGAGGTTCAGTCATCCTTCTGTCTCTGTTCGTTTTTAAACAGACAACCTGCAGCTGTCGTCTTCTTCATAAAAACTCTTACTTCAAAGCCCATCGTGACTACAGATGGATACAGAATAAGTGCGCAGAGCAGCAGAAGTGTCTCAGGATTATTAAGGATTGCCCAAAATCTCAAAGACTCTGCTTTAATTCCTTCCTGTCTTTGTTTGTATTGTGTGACTGTGCTGCATTTGGCCTGTCTGTCTGTCTGTTAGCATCTGTCTGTGTGTGTGTGTGTGTGTGATTATGAGGATTTTCAGGAACAAAGCAACAGCCCCCCCTGCTGAGTGGTCAAGCCAGAGCTGAAGGGCCTTGTGGCTACCAGACGCTGGGTTCAAGGATACTTGGACTTCATTTGATTTGTGCTAGTTGACGTCTGTGTAAACACACTAGCTGCAACCTTTAGCATTGCATGGTTTGATGCTCGGTGCACACATGGACGAGCCATGAAGCAGTCGAGGTATCCAGGGAGGAGAGCAAGGCACAAATCAACACTAGCTGCATCCTGACGCGTCATTAACATAATGTGCAGGTTAAGGAAACAGAAGCAGGTGTTGCCCTTTGTGTTCTGACTTAGCAAGTATTAGGGTGTTGCTAGCTGGTTCCTCAGGTAGGCCTATTATTAATGGGTGTTACTAACTCCTGTAATCTACACACACAAATCAAACTGTACGCAGGAGATCCGCGAGCTGCAGATGCAGATGCAGGAGACTCAGGTGCAGGTCCAGATGGACATGTCCAAGCCAGACCTGACGGCGGCGCTGAGAGACATCAGAGCCCAATACGAGGGCATCGCCGCCAAGAACATCTCCGAGGCCGAGGACTGGTACAAGTCCAAGGTGAGCGAGGGAGAGACTCGTCATGACAGCATGGTGGCTTCATGTTCTGGTAGTAAAAATAGTAATGGTGTAATAGCAGCCATACCTGACCTTTGACCTTTGCCTCCCCAGGTGTCTGACCTGAACCAGGCAGTGAGTAAGAACAACGAGGCCCTGAAGCAGGCCCGCCAGGAGACCATGGAGTTCAGACACCAGATCCAGTCCTACACCTGCGAGATCGACTCGCTCAAAGGCACCGTACGTCTCACACACACACAACAAAGACTCTGACGCTGGCCGAGCTCCTTCATCTCAGACTTGTCTCTCTGACAAATCCAGAATGAGTCCCTGATGAGGCAGATGAGGGACATGGAGGACCGCCACGGACGCGAGGCCGGCGGCTTCCAGGACACCATCGCCCGGCTGGAGACGGAGATCGCCAACATGAAGGACGAGATGGCCCGCCACCTCAGGGAGTACCAGGACCTGCTCAACGTCAAGATGGCGCTGGATGTGGAGATCGCCACCTACAGGAAGCTGCTGGAAGGGGAGGAGAGCAGGTGATGTTGTAGTCCAGGAACCAAGACCGAGGATGTGTTCAAAGTGAAGCGGCGGTGCTCAGAAGATGTGGTTTCAGGAGTGCTTCACTAGCTGCTACATAGCATGTTCTGTTGTGTTTTGTCCATAAAAGGGTTTAAATATTAAGTTCTGTTGGTAGAAGATGAACAATCTTTTTTAATTTGCTGCCGGGAGGTTAGAACTGATTTAAATTCCATTTCTAAAGACCACTGCTATCTTAAAAACAACATTTAATCCAAATGAAGATAAATGAATATACATATAATCTAATGTGCATCATGTCTTGCAGGATCGTCTTGCCGGTGCAGAGCTTCTCCACTCTGAGCTACCGAGGTATGAACACCGCTGCTGTTCCCTGAACACACCACTAGATGACAGACGTCTCTATAACCAGCAGTCTGTCAATGCAGACGGGGCTTTTACACCTGTTTTATGATCCATCCTCATTTAAAAGACATGTTTTACATAATATAACAGTTAAATAAGCTGAATTATTCAGTGATAGATGACATCTTCAGTGGGTTTGTTAAGGTGTTGAGCGGTAAATGGTCTTATTTTCTGATTCCGGTTGTATTTTTCAGATCTTCTGCTATACAAGATGATAGTTTAGGGGGATTTTTAAATAGTAACAGGAGAACATTAATTAACTGCATGTGTCTTCTGTCATTTGGATGATGATATTTTCAACAGAGACCAGCCCAGAGCACCAGCAGCGCTCCTCTGAGATGCATTCAAAGAAAACTGTCCTCATCAAGACCATCGAAACCCGCGATGGAGAGGTGAAACACACAGAAAAGCTTTCAGCTGGAACACCGCAGGAATAATCTTTTTTGTTTCTCAAAGTGATTCCAATTAGCTTATTTCTGTCTTTCCCTTCTCTCTTCTAACATCTGCAAAAACAAGGGTAGACAGAAGAAATGATGCATGTTTCAGTGGATTGGACGATGTCTCACATATTGACCAGTGGAAGCTCCCTGACATTTATATTGACCAGTCGACTGGGTCCATTCTCTCCATAGAACAAAACAGCTCTTCACCTCTTTATCTCCTGTCCCGATAGTTACAGTTTATGATTTGGAGTCATTTTCCATCATGTTTCTGTGATGTTTCCAAGTGAACCCCCCCCCACACACACACACGACTAGTTGAACCATGCAGACCCACCCGGGTGGAAGCACGCTACACCCACAGCTTCCCTTGCAAACACACATCTGAGGCGTGTAAAGACACGTCTTTCCATCTGCATCACTTTGTCTTGTGTCTCCATCTTCACATGCAGCCCTGTTCACCTTGTAGAACAGCATGATGCTGTTTTTTCCACCTCCGGCAAAGAAGAAACCCTTTCAGTAGCCTCCCAAAAAGATTTCAACAATGAAAAGATGTAAAAAGTTCAAAGAAAACAACTTAAGGACTAAATTACCGACAGAAATGACTTTTTCAGACCATGTTCCAAACTAATGGCAGAGTATGTACTATTTCTCACAGTATACTGATGACAACATACTTTACCGCTGTACACTCACGGGACACGACACCAACACAATCACACGTCCACATGCTGCTGCCACCTCACAGGCAGCTGTTCTCAGCTCTTCCTCCAATTAGTTTTCATTTGTTCCAGCTGAGCAGCTCCTCAGTCATCGGTGTGCATTGAACTGTGGGAGAACAGTGTCCTGCAACACTCAGAGAGCGAGTGCATCCTGTGTGCAGTGGCTTTTTATTGTAGTATACTTACTTGTATCCCTTGTCCAGTGTTAATACAGCACGTAGTCGAACCCTGCTCAGAGTGAGTGTGTAGTAAAGGACTCAGACACAGCACCAGGCGCTTTTACTTTGAAATAAAGCAGGCATTTATCCAGACAGAGACACAGTGTCTGGCTCTATCTTTGAACGTCTCCTGACCCTTGTGTTTCTACCCTCCAGGTTGTCAGCGAGTCGACGCAGCACCAGCAGGACATCATGTAACAATCTGTAGAAGATAAGAAGACACAAAAACCAGTCTGACAGATGAAAACAAATCCAAACTAGAAAAGATGCACGAATCAAACAAAGTAAAAGACTTTAAAAACTCATCATTATGACCTATTCTTGTTTAAAAGCAACTTCTGCTTAGTGCTGTTTTACCTGGATACAACACACATGTATGTAGCTACCCTGCAAAAGAAACTCCCATCTAACAGTCGTTTCTGTGTTGAAGTGACTGTTTGTGTCTTGAAATCAGAAAGAACAGGGTGGGTCGCTACGGCAGGCTGCACGCGAGACCTGATAAGATGGAGATCTTTTTGTTGTGTTCTGCCACAATCTTTCAATCATAACGAAGCTGCAAAAGGGTGAAAGCATTTCAGATGGCCTCCTACGTAAAGTATTCTGGTGCTGCCAACACTTCCTGTTCTGCAATCGTGGTTAAATGTCACAGAAAATCATTTCACAGCAACAACTGTACAAATCCTCTTCTCTTGCATCTCATTTTTTACTACAAAAGGTGTAGAGAAAACGTTTTGTTGTTTGTTCTTGTGGTTTCTTCCTCACACAGTCCTGCTCCTCAAGGTCAGTCACTGTTGAGTCCAATCAGGAGCATTAAGTGAGCTGTGTGTGCGTGGGCTTATCAACAAAGGGAAAGGACAGATAAAAAGGAGGAGATGGAGGAGAAGATTAAAAAGGTGTCCGCAGATGAAGCGAGCGATAGGAGGAAAGAGGGTGTGCGAGGAAGAAAATACAGGAAAGAAAGAGAGAGAGAGAGAGAGAGAGAAAGATAATCCCTTGTGACTTTCAAATATGATTTGCTAATAAAAGTAAAGTGGATTTCATGCTACAGCTGATTGATGTCTGCATGTTCTTCAGTTAAAAGACGACACTCACACAGATTGTACACAGGCCGATGGGAACACATGCTTTAATAATCATAATTCAGTTTCTTTTTTAAAAAGCATATCGTTACCGGCCTACAGTGATGACATTGCACTCTCCTTCAAAGAACGGCTCTAGAAATAAATAAATCAGCAAATAAATACATCCCGCTGGAAGAAACATGTCTCGGTTAAAGTAGATTCCTAAGAGACGGAAAATAAACTGTTCAAATGAAACGAAACAATGGCAAAAGATAAACAAAGTTAGTAAGTGCTGTGTTTTATGTACAAATTTCACACTGATGCACATGAAGGGGTAGAGGGTGTTTGGTGGGAGCCAAAAAGAAGCCACGCAGGGCCGATCGGGGGCGGGCGGGGGGGTGAAATCATGCATTTCGGCTCAATGATGAAATAATAAACGCATCATACACCCCCCTCCTCTGTCCTCCCCCCAACACACACACACACACTTGCTTTTCCTTTAAAAAGGTCAAAGACGATAAAGTTTCCACATTTTCACTGGTAACAAGAATGTTCTGTTCCCAATTAAAGAAAATCAATGCACGTGATGGAAGGAGTTGTTGCTCGAAGTACCAGCTGGTATGGCCACTGCAGTCCTCTTCATTCACACTCTCCGAGCCGTATTTACACTGGCACGTCGGCCTGGTCTCGTTTGTTAAAGGTGCTTTCAAGGAGTCACAGTTAGAAAATCAACACATCAGTTTCGTTTACACAAATCTGACCAGCAGAGAAGACCTCCGGCTTCTTCTGGGCTCAGATTGTGGTGGGAAGTGAGCTCGACTGATTGGCAGCACAAAACAGGAAGAGGTTGCTCTTCTGCCGGAGCAAAGGAAGCTAAACATTGATGTTTCTCACAATGACAGAAAGGTGAAAATCAACCCGAACGAATATTTGATTCTGGGATGACAGCAGTAAGTGTGAGTTTAACACAAATCAACATGTGGGAGGAGCCAGTGTGCCGATCAAGAGCCGCAGGCTAGCCTGGCTTGCACACTCAGTGTTGTATTTGCCCCACATCATATAAAAGGAGGCTGCAGCGAGCGAGCGTCCAGCTGTGGTGACGGCAGACCGACTCACTTCCTGTAACCTCAGCAATACCTACATTTCCCTGTGATTCCAATCACGACATGAACTAACGGGGGGAGCTCAGGTCCAACGCTGTCTCTGCTGACAGAGATTACAGCACCTGTCCATCAGTACCAAGGACTCATGGACGCTCATGTAAGAGGCGCCATCCACCTTAAATGTCTTCTTTTTGGTAATTGCACAATTCAAAACAATATAGATATATAGATATATACACACTGAGAATACACAAGCTCAGTTTGACTTTAGATTTTGAACGACCAGCACCAAAGGACCATGGCACAAAACAGGAAGTCAGGAAGAGTTGAAGTTTTACACAGGGGCAGATGATGACACAATCTTTCACCTGTGCTTATGGAATAAAAATATTACTACTCTGCTGAACATCACAAACAATCTCTTGCAAACTGTTTGCACTGCAAGGATTTTATTCATGTAAATAGGCAAATCTCAGATGAGGTGCCAGTGTAAATATGGCTCTCTTGCTGTCAGCTAAAAGCACATCCTCCTCATATATCCAGGCATCTGTGAAGACAGCAGGCCAACAGTGAACCTGCTTGTTGTAGCTCCATGGCTACCCTCCTGAAATCCCTTCTGTGATCACATTTAATGCAGAAACAAGCCGTCGCCGGGAGATCTGCCAGTAACCCCCCTCCTGCTGCTGAATGGTACAGTCCGCGGAGGGGCAAGGCACCTGTTAAAAACAGATTCCCAGGCCATCGGAGAGCAGTCTGACGCTTGAAGAAGTGCATCGTCCAGCACCAAGGGTGACGAAGGGTTTCCCCCCTTTGAAAACGCCTCTCCCCATTTTAAGGACGATTTTGTTGTCCAGATGGCACAGAAAGCAAATAAAAGACATTTAAGGGCCCTCACTTCCCTTCATAGATGATGTTGGTTGGACTGTTAAGACGCCTACAGGCTAGAACCAGTTGCTGCTGCAGCATCAGGTGAAAGACGACAACAGTGGTAGAAACACACGTTCGACGGGTGAAGTTGTGTTTAGATTTTTCATTCAATGCCTGTGTTTGAACCTGAGGCGCGTTTGCACTGTAACTGTGATCCCTGATCTGGTTTGAGTGGATACGGTGACTTACAGGCCGGGCCGGGGACAGCAGGCTGCTTTGGGTTTCCTCGCAGACCCTTAAGATTGTAGCTGCGGTGTGTTTGTGTAAGTGCGTGCATGCATTTGTGCATTTGAATCTACTGAAATACAGTGAAAAGAGGTCAAACAAGCCTCTGCACCACTGACGCCTCCAGCAGGTAGCCCGGGGACAGCACATCCAAAATTCAATTAATTAAGGGGTAAACATGTTTTGCATTTTGGGTAAATCCAGCCCTGAATATATTTCCATCCTCTTAGGGGTGTGGCTAAACCCAGATCATGTTTAAACCCAGAATCTTTGCATTTAAACCCAGCGGTGGTTTGTTCTAGCACAGGGTGTTTACACCCGGGTGGGGGAGTGATGGGAGAGTCGTGGTCTCCCTCCGGGAGGTGGGGGACTGATCAGACCCGTAGTGCAGGTCCTGTAGCTCCAGTGAGGGGCGTGGTGGAGCCGCAGTCATAGCCCACATCCACCACGGTGTGGGGTCCGCCAACCAGCCGGCTCGGGAAGGGCTGCGCCTGCACCTGCCGTTCTCGGAAACTCTGGATGTAACTCTGGAGGATGAATTAATAAAACAAGTTATTCACCCACATAACAACACCAACACGCCAGGAGATGGAGAACAAAACACATGATCCAGGATCCGCACCGGCGAGAGCACGTCCGTGTCGTAGCGGCGGATGGGGTTAGGTTTGCGGCGGTAGGCCGGCTCAGGGTGAAGCTGCTTGGCCTGGTGATTGTGGGCGGAGGAGCCGTGCTGCTGCTGCTTCTTCTTCTTCTTGCGGAAACGGTCGTCCCGCTGACGAATCCGCATCACCTGCATCCTCCTCTGCTGCCGGCTGATGATCACTGTGGAGGACATGGAGGAACATGCACTGCAGCTGAGTTGTTGAGCTCCTCTGAACGTATTTAACAGGTTTCACAGACCTCCACTTCTGCACACAAGGCTACAGTTTAAAGTTGGAGAGACAGAAAGCACTGTTCCTCACCCTTGGTATGGGAGTAGCCCTCAGCCGTCACCTTCCACTGCACCATGACACCCAGCAGGGTGAGAGCAGGCCACACCCCGAGCACCACCCACGTCAGCCAGCACACAGGCTTGGCCGGTGCCGCTTTCAATCGCTCGTACATGTACAGAACGAGGGCGAAGAGCTCCACGAAGTAGTCCAACGCCACAGTGATGACTGCTGCCCCAAACATGGCTGTGGACAGCGTGGTAAAGAGGCGCTGCCACTGCAGGGTGAGCACGGCGAACAGCATGCCCAGGCCAAGCAGCACGCCCAGGGGCACCCAGACCGAGCGGGGCGGGCTGTCGGAAAGCTCTTCCATGCCCACCAGGGTGGCCACGGCCACCAGCAGGCCCAGCAGCAAGCCCACCATGAAGAGGCCCACGCTGCGAACCAGCATAGTGACCAGGCCGCAGAGCGTGCCGATGCCGAGGCCGATGCCCACCGAGGCCTCCACGCTCAGCTGGGTGTCCAGAACGCGCTCCTTGTAGCAGAGCATAAAGATGACGACGGAGCCGAACATCAGGCCCGTCAGGAACATCACCGCTTTGAAGCAGCGATAGCCTGAAAGCAGAGGAAGAAGAAGCCGTCAATAAACCTGAATCAGTCCCACAGAACAGAAGCAGCTGCACGGCTCTCTGCTCGACCCCCGACTCACCAAAGAAGCAGTAAATGATGCCGAAGAGGCAGCACATGGAGCACACGACTGAGGGAACCACCTTGTAGCGGTCGCCGACCTCCTCGCAGCCGTCCAGTCGCCCGGGGCTCAGCTCCTGGTCGGGCTGGGCCAGCAGTGTGTCCAGGGTGGTCGCCATGGTGACCGGAGGAAGGAGAGAGGAGAGGTGGAGGAGGAGGAGGTGATCAGGTGGGAGGCGAGAGACAGGGGAGGCTAGGGAGCACCACCCAGCCACATGGTTTCACCTGAGGACAGAGGGAGAGACCCTCAATCAATCACAGATCATTGGAAACATGAGGCAGTCCAACACACACACACACACACACACACACACACACACACACACACACACACACACACACACACAGAGGATAATAATAGCTCAGATAACAGCGGGTGTTCAAACTGGGCAGACGAGGGCGATCAAAGCCTCTCGCTCTCTCTGTGTTTGAGGGGAATGAACTGGCGTCCTGCAGGCCTCTGTCATTCAGCCCTTCATCACTCACTCTGTCATTCAGCCCTTCCTCCCTGCGAGAGGAGCATCTAATCGAACATGTTAGATTCATTCAACAGATCTTTGACTCTGTGATAATGCAGTCCTCTGTCTGATCCCTCTGTCCTGTCCTCTTGTGTCCTGCCCTCTTGTGTCCTGTCCTCTTGTGTCCTGCCCTCTTGTGTCCTGCCCTCTTGTGTCCTGCCCTCTTGTGTCCTGCCCTCTTGTGTCCTGCCCTCTTGTGTCCTGCCCTC
>JAVQJD010070133.1:0-26597 GCA_036023655.1 Nannoperca australis | reverse complement strand
CACACACACACACACACACACACACACACACACACACAAACACACCGAAGATCTAGTTGTAAACCGAGAAACCACGATTAGAGCACAGGGGGTGGGTGTGTGTGTGTGTGTGGGTGTGTGTGTGTGTTTGTGGGTGTGTGTGTGTGTGTGTGTGTGTGTGTGTGTCTCTGCAGGATGTCAGATTCCTGTGTGTGAGATGCATCGTATCTCAATCTATAATTGTGTTAAAAGGAACTGATCTAATGTTCGAGGGCTTTACACAACAACAAAGAATCAAAAGAAAGTGATGAGCAGAGAGGAAATAAAGAGTTGCATAGTGTCTGAAGTTCTGACAGCGTCCTGGATCTTATTATTTACATAATCTTCATCAATACCATTATCCTTTAGACAAGGTGTATTCAAATATTAGACGTTCTTTTTGATCACAGTTGAATGATTCTGTTGTCTCAAGGTCTCATGAATTAAAATGAAATACAGCACATTAAACGTGGGTACGGATACAAAGGAAGTTAATGTGACTGCTGTCTTCTTATTCTCAAAGACCTGCGCTTCACTTTGTGAACGAAAGAAAGGAAAAAGCCATTTCTGCCTTCATCAGCCCTCAAGTACAGTTGAATCATTCGATCATCTCAGGCTGAGCGGACTAGATTCTTCAGCCCTGTGGATAGCATAACATAGACCATGATATCTAATACATTGATCATGGTTAACTGTGTCGAAAGCTTTGGACAGATCAATAAAGAGTGTTGGAGTGTTGCTTCTGGTCAGGTGTAACAGAAATGTCAGCTGTGGTAGTGTTGTGTTCATTTCTGAAGCCTGATTGATTTGTTGCTTTCATTTAGATTAAAGTAGATTTACACATTTGATACTTCCTCATTTTCCACAGTGATAAAGATACGCAAGAGATGAACGAGATCAAACTTTATGAACGTCCTGCACAAAGAACGAGACGGAATAAAAGACAACAGCAACAGAATCCTACATGAAGGTAGATAGAGCTTGTGAGTTATTGTAGTTTTCCAGAATCTTGAGTCATTTTGATTTTTAGTGGTGATATTATTCTGATTTGGCTTTGCTTGATAAAAGAGGAGCATTTGTTTCTTTTATGTATCTTATAGTTCAGGGGGGTCGTATACAACGAAGGCAGGAAAAACACGATTAGCTTCTACTGTTAGCTGCTATTGTTTCTAATAGGAAGCCAACGCACCCCTGCAGTCGGTGTCATTCATTCAGTCTGGAGGGACAGACGGTGAAATGAATCATCATATTTATATATATTTATGTGTGTGTGTGTGTTTACATAATGATTAAATATAATTCGTGGACCTAATGTTCATTGGTTTGCTGTGAGCCAGAGACAGTTCATTTTACACATTAATTATGTGACCTGAATAAAGCGAGAGACAAATAGTGAAACAATGAGGCAACTTAATGTTATGTCTGTTTATGTTTGCATAATCACCATCTATAATTTGTATACACATGTTTATTTATTTGCTCGAGGTGGGAGAGCGTTTGTTTTACACTGTGAAGTGAGGAGAGAGACAGAGCACTGAGCCCAGTTTTTCTTCCGGGTGTTGTTGCATGATTACACATTTAAGCTGTTTGTTTTTCTAAGGTCAAAAGTTTCCAAACTTTTTGGTTTTTAGCCATCTTGAACATTTGGTTCTCACCAGCCGAAGGCCTGACAGGTGGATAGAGAACAGCAGCTGTCAGCTGTCAGACTGGAACAATGAATCCTTTTCACAGTGGACAAATACACATCTTTAAGTCTTTGAAGCTGTCAGCTGCATCTCATGGTTTTCATTCAGTGAATCAAGCCAGCAGCTACAGAGTGGATGCTAACAGACACCAGCAGCTCCTCCACAAACACTGAATGAATACTGAAAGCAGGTAACAAAACTCAGAGGAGCTCAGGGTCATTGACCAAGACCACGTGTCACTTGTTACCGCTTGACTGAAGGACTGAAAGCTCCATTTGCTGAATAAAGACCAATGCAGTTCCCCAGCTAATTATTTGACCTTTGTGAGAAAAGTCTCTTCAGCGCGCACTGTTTTTAGCCAGGCTAACAGTGGATGGCAATGGCCAGGCTCAAATATTCTATAACAACGTTTTGATGGACTGCCATAAATATTTGTACAGATATTTGTGGTTTCCAGAGGATGAATCCTACTGACTTTAGCACATCTCGGACTTCTCCTCTTGGGCCACCATGAGGTTGGCATTTTGGCTACGGTCTGCCTCTGAGAACCGCCTGTATGTAAATGCATGTAAATGTAAATGTAACAGTTCTAGTGATCCTCTGAACGTCAGATCAGTATTTTCTTTTGTTCAATACTTTGGTTTATGACCAAATAACTGCACAGCTAAAGACATTCCCATCAACCTCAGCTCTGTTTAGTGCTGATTTGCAAATGTTAGCATGCTAACATGCTAAACTACGATGGTGAATATGGTAAACAGTATAACTGCTTCAGAAACAGATTTATTGCCAAGTAGGTTTACACCTACAAGGAATTAGTTTTGGTGCGTGGGTGCCAACGAGAGCAGATATATACAGAAAGAATTAAATAAAACCACTAAATAGAACATTTACAATAATAATAAAAAAAAGAGAGCATGTTTCATTCATTGTGAGCATGTTAGCATGCTAATGTTGATTTAGCACAAACCACAACCGCCATACGGCCTCACAGAGAAGCTGCGTGGCTGTAGACTCTCTCTTCTTTCAAAGTCAAGAATCAGGACCGATGCTGAAACTTCTGAAATCACTCTTCCTTATTCTCAGCTCTGCTCCAAACAGTAATTCATGCTCTCATTTGAATAATTGGCATGCATAAGGATTGTGATTGTAATTGATTTTTCTAATATTCTGAGTCTGTCTATGATGCTCTTTCTTGATTACAGTAATTAGGCCTACACTAATGTCTCTGAGTAATCATGTCCTGCTTCTGGAGACTAAATGCAACATATAACATGTGTGGTGGTGATGACAGCATGTGCTTCAGCGGGTTTATCAACTGATACACATCTTATTTCAGGTATTTTAAGGAGTTTGACTGTTTCCAACAGTGCCACTAATCAGCATATGTCTTGTTATCTCTTGTCTCTCTTTGTGCCTCTTCTCCTCTCCTCCTTACTTCTCTACTGTCCTCGCATTTCTTTTTATCCCCCCCCCCTCACTTCCTAGCTCTCCAGTTTCTCATCCCATTTCTCCTCAAATTCTTCTCTTTCTATATTTTTTCTCCCTCCATTTAAATCTTGCACCCTCTCTTGTTACTTCCTATTCTTCTCCTGACCTGTCCTCATCTACCTTTCTTTTATTCCTTCCCATTTTGCATCCTCCCCTTCCTCCTCAACTCCTCTCTACCTTTCATCTTTTCTTTTGTATACATCTTTTCTCCTTCCATTCATCTCTTCACCTCTCTTCTCCTTCCTTACTTTCACTTCCCCTCCTCTAGTATCCCCTGCTGCTTTCTCTCCTTTTCTTCTTCCACTCTCTGTGCCATCAGTGCCCTCTGCTGATTGATGGCAGCTTCGCATGAGCAGATGTTCTTTTGCAGTTTTTCAGGTGTCTGGCAGTCGTGGACTACAGCTTTATGGAGCAGCTGACACCTAAAAGCAGTTGTTTTAATCTCTCTTTTCCCCAGCAGCTATTCCAGGAAGTCTCTATGGAAAATACCTTTGTTTGTCTCATTCTATTTGCCACTGTGGATAGAGTGCTAAAATAAACACAGTCTGCCATTTGGGAAATGCTTTCTACTCAATATGTCTACAGAGCGAACCAAATAATAACGGCAATGCACTTTTTGGTATTGTATATATACAAAACAGAAGTTCTCTTTGAGTTAACTAGATGCATTTAGCTTCCTCTTCTTGTTTACCTTACGATTGTACCCTTCTGGTAACAATCACAGGAAGTCCATAACCTATAAACATATTTTTATAACCCATATTGCCAAATTAAATTGACTTGTATTGATACGTTTTGTGCTAGTTAGCTCTGTTTTATATTAAATTAATATTAATTCAGTCATCAAATCATCACACTGCCATCTATGACATCATTACTGTCAGTAGGAAAACAATGACAGTTGAGATATGGGCTTAACATGGATGTCAAGACATCATCTAATACTAATGTATGTATGTAACATCAATCACACTAAGGTGATGCTTTGTTTCCATTCATCACATCCACTGTGAGGCTCCAAATTGTATAATGCTATAAATAACATGGGTGAATTTAGCAGAAATGAAAGCTGATGCCTGACTGTATTATTGCCTTTAAGACCCAATTACACGTAGGCCTACAAGACCACAAGAAAAGCAATACGACAAAACAAAGATTTTATCGTGTCTTATCACTTCCAAAGACCAGAATCTTGCTGGACAGCAGAGCCCAGCTAACAAATCAGCCTATAGGCAGAGATCAAACTGCGATTAGAAGTAATGTATATTTTAACTGTGTCCCTGAGGTGTTGACTGTGTTGCAGATGCAACATATTCATTTGATAAACTTTGTTATTGCTCACTTTTCAACAACACACATTTTGTCTTTTAAGTTATCAGATCGTATGAGACAGTATTTCTTACTTGTGTGTATACTGTTGTGAACCTGCTGCCATGCAGGTCCACAACAGCTGATGTTAAGCTGGATATAGAAGGAGGCTGTGGCGTAGCTAAAGAGTCATACCCACATACTCGAAGCTACGCTGTAGCTCACGCCGTAGCTGACGTACACTTCCTCAGAGATGTCACCGCGTCAGGGCTGCAGCGGCTGCATTGATCCCATGTGGGAACAACAAGAACTTGTGTTTGGTCAGCCTGGGCTGCTTGTCTCTCTATTGAGACGCCAGTGGAGATTGTTGACAGTGAAAACAAAGCTTGTTGAATCTATGCCACAAAGAATTAACGCAGTTCTGAAGGCAAAAGGGGTCCAACCCGGTCCTTGCAAGGTGCACCACATAAAGTGGCCTGTGAGTGTAAATCACAGCCTTAGCTTTTTGTTGCTTGTACAATCTTTGTGATTTAGAAAGCAAATGTAGCTCTAGATGAGCTGTCACAGACAGTTTTGCATCTAATGGCATGATCAGAGTTGTCTCTGGTTTGAACCCCAGTGGAAACATCTACACTCTCCCAGAGGCTCCAAGGTTGTAACATGTTATTTTAAACACACCATCACCTGTATATAGAGACAGAGCGGAAGGAAGTAGACAAAGACGACGGAAAAGCTCCTGTGTTGGTTCTTGAGGCTTCTGATCAAACTATCCTCAGAAGCCTCAAGTGTGGGGGGGGGGAGTCTGTGGTGTGTGTGTGTGTGTGTGTGTGTGAGAGAGAGAGAGAGAGATGCATGTTTGATTGTGTCAGGGGAGATTTCTGACATATCTGGAGCAGAGACAGATGACATTTTGCTCATTAAAGTAAAAGGAAGGTGAGAGATGGATGAGGAAGGCAGCGAGGGGGAGGACAGACGGACAGATGGATGGTTAGATAGTTATGACAAGAAATAATTACCCCAAAATAAGAGAATAAAAGTGAGAGATGAGAGAGACGGAGGATGATGAGCTTGGCAAACGTAAAGGTAAAGAGGAAGTACGGAGATGATCATTAAGATCTGGAGAAGAGGAAAGGAAAGAGGGATGATTAAGGAGATGTAGATTTGAACCCTTGTTTTATGAGTGCATGATGAAAGTGAAGAAAAGAGGAGAGAGGCAAGCTGTAGCAATTAGGTCTCTGTCACATCTTGAATAAAGTGCTTCCACAATCATTCTGTAAGTGGGAAAATGTTCAGTCTAATAATAATCACAATAATTCTATAATTACAGTGATTGCAATTTAGTATAATTATGATAATTCTGCAGTTATGGAACTGCATCTTTGAAACGATTCTGGGAAATCGAGTCAGTGCAAACAGCAGAGAGACTCGCAGTGTTTCACAGCTCCTTCCTTAAAGATGCATGGTGTATTTTTGGGGAAGCAGATATGAGTCACAAGATGTTCATTTGCAAATGCTCTGAAAAAGTAGCTCGTGAATGGAACCGAGCGTCTTTGTATCGGGAGAGGAGGATCACTGAGGCCACGCCGTGCCTTAAGTACTTCAAACACACTCCAGCAGATCCAATTTCTCTGTGTGGACACTCCACTTATTCAGCACTAAGACGCTATGAAAGACTTGTTTGATATTTCAGGAGCTCTAATTTGCTTCCCAAAGCGGCTTTACATCTTTACTAAGAAGACACACTTTTCTATAGCGGGATAGTTGACTGTGAGCACGGCCTTATCCAGGCATTCTGCATTATTCCTAAAGTGGCTCCAAATCTTTAGTCAGCCAAACAATTTCACAAGTTGCTGTCTTTGTCCTTATTTATCATCACAAGTTCACTAACAAGTTGTTGATCAGCGTAAGAAGTAAGAACTCGTTCCTCACTTACCCGGTCGACATATTTCTCTTTAACACCTCACTGGTAATTAATCAAGCAGACCGCTTGATTGAGAGTTGATTCGTATTCTAAAGCAGCTTTGAGTCTTTGCACAATCGAGAACTTTTGAAAGGAAAATGTAATAAATAAATAAAAAGTGACATAGAACATATTCTTATGTAATCAGACTTTTTAGAGAGGAACTTCTTTTTTTATACGTAATAAAGTAACTTGAGAATGACGACTGTCGGTCTCTTTAAACTTCCGAACCAAAAGAAACCATCTGATGTTATCGATATTATCATTTTAAAGTACTTCATCATGGTAGATATATATGAGTCAAGAACACTTTCCATGTTTTCTGATTGAGAAGCTGAAGTTTAGACTAATGACAGCACAAGCAGTGATGCATTCTTACAATCAGGTGTGTAAAAGCTGATCACTTCCAATAAGAACAGGTCAGTTGTTGATTTCTGTTCTGTTTGGAGACCTGAGTTCTCTTTAACACCTAAAAACATTCTTAACATTGTTTTATCAGCTTGATACTTGGCTGATGTGTTTCAGAAGTCCGCTACAGAAAAAGGTTTTTGGAGACCGCAGCTGTAAACAAGATAAATGAGGCTCTTAGTATTTTGTTATTGGGACTTAGATCTCTCTGGGGTCTAAATGACCCCAAGCATAGGTAATGTCACCCTCATCAAATGTGCAAGCCTAGTTTGTGGCACTTAAGACACAACGGTTAAAGGAAAGAAACGCTGGTCCTCTGTTGTACTGCAAATGTCTGTCCAGGGGAATACCTGTTGAGCCTTGTTATGCTGCTCAGTTAGGACAATACACCGTCAGAATCACAACAACCACAAATCCTTTTCTGAACAGACGAACAAATCAAGAATGTTAGTTAGCCTGGACCGGGTAAAGTGACTAAGGAGTCTATGAAGCAGCGACCTTCAGTTACCCCAAACCCCCGTCACAACTGCTGTGAAGGCCTCCGCCACCCAACCAGCAGCGTGCGCAGCGAGTCGTGACAGGGAGATGAAAGCAAGTCTGACCCCGAGGACACAAACTGTTTTGACTTCAGTTCATTTCTGACTCACAGAGGTGAATGCTCTCACACCACATTAGCTTAATAAACGGATGCTTCCCCTGTCTGAGGTCAGCCACGCGTACACCTTCACCTCCGTCATGGCTTATTATAGATGAGGCGGTTAACACTGTAGAAAAGCCCTGTATGTTTCAGCCCAAAGGTTCGGTTCAGTTCATTCATTCTGTGTTGGCAGCATCAGTTCAATCACACAGAGTCATAAAGGAACAGTCTGAGTAGACCGTCGTGTGATAAAGATTATTACACAAGATGACAATCTCTTTTGTTAAGGTGCTGCTGCTACATGTTTACATATCTAGCTCCATGTTTTTCGAAGCCATTTCGACTTCTAAGCTCTATTTTATTACATTTTTGGGGGATTATTGGGGAAAACACCCTAAAAGTCAACCCTAAATAACCTATATACATTTTTGAAGCATGACTGGGATTTCTGCAGTGACTCTATGATTGCATTTACAGTATAACCCTCCCAGGTTTAAAGTGAGATGTGGAACCCGTTCAGTGTTGGTGGAATTCAATTTGCTCACCGGCACTTGAACAGTGGCACAGTCTGTTTCTCGTTGCCTTCTTCAGCCCAGATTTTTCCAGCATCTTGTCCCTCTGTCTCATATTTATTAAGCTGCAAATGTCTAGTTCAGTTCATTTGTACAGAAAACCAGAGACACCCGGTGATAAAAGTGAATGTGCTGATTACACGAGTGAATGGAAAGAACCAAAGAAAACGACAACAAACCCTCCAGCAGTCTCTGTTTCCTCCCTCATATTCCTCTTGTTCGAGTTCATTATTGGCCCACATGTGGCCCGGGTGTGTCCTGCTCCTACTGCTTTCTCCTTCCCACATAAATAGCTTCTCACATGAATCAGTACAGGTAAGGCAGAAGAGAGCAACTACTAGAACTAACCTTCTCTTTTTGACAATATATTTTGTGATGAAAACAAAAAGCTTACTGTTAACAAGATGCTGTAAGACGTCCGTGCCGTGTCACGTGTGGTCTTTGTTGCTGGCAAGGCGATAAAGATTCAGGTTAGCATATTTATTCCGAGTCCCTCTGGAGTTTTCCTGGGCACGTCCAACTGGTAGGAGACCCCGGGGTAGACCCAGAACACACTGGAGAGATTATATATCTCACCTGGTCTGGGGACGCCTGTGAATCCCCCAGGAGGAGCTGGAAAGTGCTGCTGGGGAGAGCGGCATCTGGACAACCCTGCTTAGCCTGCTGCCACCACGTCCCGACCCCAGATAAGCGGAGGAAGATGGATGGATGGATGAATAGCGTAAAAAATGTAAAATATAAAACAAAAAACAAGTTGTCTCAGTGTTGGGCATTAAAGCACTTCTTACCTCTGTAACTGGGACGTTTCGGGGGTCAGCTTGTTTTCTGTGTTACTAGGAGATGGATGCAGAGTTGTTTATGTGTTCAGTGGAGACCACAAAGTGGTTCGGGACTTGATTGGTGATGGTGAGGGGAGAAGGCTAGTCTCCTGGCTTCTACTAGTCTAGTAAGTCTACATTTAGGAGGCTGGCTGCTTGTTAACCTGCAGTGTGTACAGAGGGGTTCGGAGGCTTTACGGTATGTTTAAAAGGCCCCTTTGACGGAGCAGTGCTGAGGAACTGAAGACAATGTAAAGAGTAATGTAACTTCTGCTTCTGAGCATAACGTAATATGACTTTTACCTTTCCAATGTGAAATATGTAATGTGTCATTTATTGCGTATTTGGCCCCCTGAATATGGTAAAGCTTATCTTGCTTGCAGGTTTAATACAACAATTTGGGAAAGGTTTTACTTGCATTTTTCATTTGGACAACAGAAGCTTCTGTAAAATAAGTGCAGTTCATGTTGCAGATGTTTATGTTATTTATTTGTCAGTGTAATTATACTTGGCATTTTGTTTGTAGTTTCCCAGATATTGTTGAAGGTTAATAAAACATTATTTGGTTTACAGTCATTTAGACCTGAGCTCCACAACAAACACTCACCGAACAAGCCGTTGTTGTTTTTACTGCTTTTTATCTTAAAGTACAAGATATTTTAATAGGACACTCTCTAAAAGGGCTAACCAGTTATCAGCCTCACCAACTCGTTCTGGCAGCAAATGCTATTTTTAAAATCCAGTCTTCATCTAAAACTGTGCATTATTGATTTTTGTTCATCTGAACGTGACCCCTTTTTTTAATAACTTTAAAAATAAATCCAGATATATTCCTGGACCCCCCCCCCCTGTTTTTTTAAATAAAAGCTGAAAATAATGAGCCCCGTGTATCTTATCCAGCATGCTTCATTAACTGTGGCAAAAATCGTATTTCTGTGTGTGTGTGCGCAAGCATGCGTGTGTGTGCATGTGTGTGTGTGTGTGTGTGTGTGTGTCCACAATCCTAATTAAGTCTCACTAGGAATAATTTTTGTGTGTGTGTGTGTGTGTGTCAATGGGATCCTTATTAACTGTGGCAGGACCTTTCCAGCATGCATGCACATATTAATGTGTGTCTGTTGTGCATGTGAACAGACAGGGCTGTGCTACTGTGCATATTATATGAAAGTTAATAAATGAAAACCACAGAGCCAGAAAAAGAAAAACGAGGATGCGAGAAAAAGGAAATGTAAATAGGGCACAAAGGACAAAAGGAGGAGTGCAAAAGAGACGGAATGGGAACGACATACAACAAACATCTGCTCTATCTGCATGCTACAGTAGATGCTCATGCTTTGTGATGATACATGTTTTTTGAAAAATGCGTGTGATGTTAATATGTGATAGAAAGTAGTTGACATAAATCAGTGACTGGATCCTCTATTTTGTAATTATGTGTGTGAAAAATATGTTAAAGGTAATATTTTGTTTTGACAATATAGTATTTACAGATGTACTCATACGAAGAGAAAATGATAAGTCAAACAAAGTAAAATTATTCCAATTATTCATGTGTCCTCGTCATGGCCTGCCAGATGATTTGCTTTGCTTCAGCATGACTGCAGTTTCGTCTGCAGCTTCACACCTTCAACTCAGCAGATCTTTAATGCATTATTCACAGTGGTTGTCAGTAGAAATCTCAAATCAAAACATAGCTTATTTAAAACTTGGACATTTTAGGCTTGTGTTACTGCATGGCCACTGTAGAGGTCTTTAATTATACACATTTACTCTGCGTCCATTCTAACTTCCCTTTCTCTAAATTATAAATGGTTCGGCTTAATCGTTATCATTTCAGCCATTGTGAAAAGTTTGAGTTGACGTGTCCCACTCAAAGAAAGAAAAGGAAAGATGATGAGCTGCTGTTGACTCGTGGAGCTGAATGAACCGTGGGACGTCTCTGCTACCGGCCTCCTTCCTTCAGATGTTGCTGTGGCTGTTCGATAAGACATCATGTGCTCTTTGGAGCCTTCAGGCGATGATGTGGAGAGGCAGGAGAATCTTGTATTACTCAGTCTGTCCATCTGTGTCCATGTGATTTTTACCACAGCACTAAATATCTACATGTTTACTCCGTGGGAGTCACAGTAAGTTTACATGTGTTAAGTCCGAATATAAAGGGTTTTCTTAAAAATAAATAAAAAGGTCTTGATTTATGGCCAAAACCTTCTGTCACAGTACATGTTCTTGTCTGGCAGCGGGATTGTAATTTTATAAATATTTTATAAATATAAATAAATAACAATATTTCTTACAATTTAGGAAGTACCAACACAGACAACAAACTTACAATAATATATATAATATATTCCTGCAGAATATTTCAGGAATGCCATTTTAATCCAGTAGGGATCCACTGACGTTGACGAACATCCGCTCTGTCCTACACCTGTGTTTGTTATCAACAGGCTGCCCAATTACATTAGAACTCCAGTCCCACTTGTCCACAAAGATTACATCGGGGATCTTGATTGTCCAATAAAATGAAACCTGCGTATGACTGAGTGGCTGTGCAGGAAGTTGTCAGGAGCTGGGACCTGTCAGCATGAATTAGTCCTGTGTGTGTGTGTGTGTGTGTGGCTCCAGCAAAGGCTGCCGTTCGATTTAATCAACCTGACACACCAGGTGGGACAGAGTTAATCTCCCTGACCTGACCCGGAGATAGAAAGTGGTCCCCAGCCGGGGGTGCATTGGAACTGAGTTTATCATGCTAAACAGGGTTCCATGAAGGGACAGATGGAGAACAAGACGGAGAGAGAGAGGGATGATATCAAGGGCATGGGAAACACTACCAGACCTTATTGTGAGGAATAAACATGTACAGGGAAACTCTAGAGAATGTTCTCATGAAAAAAAACAAAAAAGACAGCCTCCACATCAGCTGCTCACTTCTCCTGAATCATGTCGTGACTCATTCAGTGGCCCTGTGTAGCTCGATGGGTACAGAAAGGCACAAACAGCAAGAGCTCACCACTTGTTTACCATCATAAGGTAAATGGAGTCAGTGCACAAGTCCACACGTAGGCTAAAAACCATCCACTGAAGGAGGAAACCTCTCTGGGTTGGTAACCAAGGCAGCAAGGCCTCCCGGGGATTTAAGTTCATAATTCCACTGCACAGTTTCCGTCCAGTGGTTATGTTCAATGCTAATACAGGAAGTAGTATGTTCTTTATGTAGCACGTTTGAAGGTGAGGGGTGATGGATGGAACCATATTGGACCAACTCACCATGCAGTTCCTCTTCCTGTCTTCCTTTCTTTGCAAACCTTTGCAGTAACTTATTGATCTACTTTAGGGAAAGAATGCATGTTTGGGTACATGATCTCATCTGTTTGATCTCATCTTGAAACTGATGTGTCAGCCATATGGAACTGAGTTTGAGCCACAGCTCAAAGAACGGGTCAGAGGCAGGACAGTCCAAAAATATCCCAGCGCAGAAGAGTGAAGATGATGTCAGGAGTTTTAATTTGAGGACAGCTTTTAATTACTGTGACTGTAACAATTACTTCAATGGTAACAATAATGCTTCTCTTTTATTCACCGTGTTTGTTAATGATGTTATGGTGGCGATAGTGAGCATGAAGAAGACAATGTGATGGGAAGGATAATGATTTAGTTCTAGCAGCCTGACAGCTGAGCTTGCCTGTTACGTCTGCTGCCAGTTTAAATGGTGCTGATGAAGGCTGAATGGAACGAGGTGAAACAGAACTAATATTGAAAATCAAAGGAAAATGCTCCTGTTTAAGCCAGTTAACCAGATGCTGACTGCAGCTTCAGTATACTGAAGTTTTAAACAGTAGTAGTTGTATCTCAGGAGCCTAAAGAACTAAGCCAGGCCCCTTTTACACATTCCTGTATTCCACTCTATTAGATGGATAATGGATTCAAAATGAAGGCTTTGTTGAAGACAGCTTTGCATGGGGCAAGTCAACAACACAGTCATCAAGTATTTCACTGGGATTTACTATCTATTGTTTGTTTCACTCACCAGTACTTACTTTGTGTATATGATTGAATGTCGTTGCATCCACAAGCCTTGTGTTTGACTATTCAGTGATGTTGGGCCCTTTTGGGGTCATGAACTATGGCCATGGATCCTCTGATCCTGCAAACGTCCTGTAAAAAGGTAGCCTGCCTGAACAGTGCCCCTCTCTACTGCCCCGTTTTAAACCAACGGTTGTGATTGGCCCGAAGAACTCTGACATTACTGATATGAACTTAACATAGGGGCTCTTCTTGGAAACCTAAACTTAACATGTTTCTAGCAACAACCATAGAATCTTTTTGCTGTCATTTGTTTCTTTTTTGCCTTCAACATCTTGTCAGTCGCGATTTGTTTTCAGGAAATCATGTACAAACACGATTATCTGCAGTATTCATTCTTGATAATCTTTCTCTGAGTCTTTAAACCTCTCCATAACTGCAAACGCCTACTGTACAACACTGAATATGATTGCAGACTGATATTTTGTGGAGCATGTGCACAGCCATGTGCGAAGTAGACGTCAGTGATTCACAGAGACATTCTTATGTTATGTCCAACACAAATAAGTGTGTGTGTGTGTGTGTGTGTGTGTGAGAGAGACAAAAAAAGAAACACCTCTCAAAGCAGTGATTTTTAGCTGCAGTTTGTCGCTCTCTCTTGTAGCAGACGAGAGATGAAGAAATCACAGCAGGAGTCACAGCCAGCAGACTTCCACATCCTTTCTCTCGCAGGACCGCTGACTTCAGATGGTTCTCTGTTGACGCAGGAAAAGATGAAAAGACCTTTTTCCCTCCGACGGAGAAAACTCTTTTTGACACTTCTCTTGGTGATGGCGCCTTTGACCAGCTTAACGTTTCCTGCTGAAATCCATTGGCATTCGGAGGAGATTAACATTAAAATGAGTGTAGACTTAATTCATTGATTGCATCATAAGGGATAAATAAGTGGTGAATTTCTCTATTTTTACATTTTGTTTGTCAGTCAAAAATATTATTACACTACAGTGGGTGGACACAACAACGTGAACAGCTGTACAGTCTAATGCAACCCAATGCAATATCCCTGCAACAAATGCTCACTCTGTGAAGCTTGTAATGGTTTTATCAAGACTGAGTCAGAGAGGCGCTGATTCATCTCTGCGGTATTTTAAGCAACTTAGCTGCTCCTAGCATTGGATTAAATCAGGGTTTAAGAAAAAACTCAAAGTCTTAACCGTGTAATGTAAAACAATTGCACGGCATTGTTTGTGTTATTTAGGTCGACTGGTGTAGAATAATCTGAACATATTCATTGCAAACAATAAGAAACAAATTCGTCTAAACTCAAAAGTCCACTTACAGTTTGTCTGAGCTTTCACCTGGTTTGGCGAATAGACTTGACTCAGGAGTCATTATGTAACTGAATCTTTGCTCACGTGATGACAAACGTCACATAAAAGGTCACAGGGTTGAAAGTCAGAGATAAGGAGCCAGAAAATAAAGGAGGAAATTTACATCAGACTGCAGATCCTTAAACACTCAGCTGGTAATGTGCGGCTCATTTGAGCTACATGCTGCCAGGTATCCTAATCCATAATAATACATTAGAGTTGATTAATTGACTTTGTATTAATAATCAGAATTTGCAAAGTAACTAAAGGTATCGAAACATTACAATTTGACCACGATGACGTCATCGCATGGCCGATGATGACACCTGAGCTCGCTTCAGCCTTTAAATAAAATGTTGAGAGGCTGCTAAAAGCTCCAGAAGCGTCTAAGTGCCCTGAAACCAGCTGCCGTTGAGTTTCAGTGGTTGGAATAAAAGGCTTGTTGAGGCAGGAGAGTGATGAATAGAACCACCGGCAGAATGCAACAAGGTCTCACAGGATTTTGTTGAAATGAGAAAAACTTTGAAACACAGATTGTGTGTGGTGGACAGTAACACTGTGAGCGTTGCATTCCTCCACCAGGGGAGGACTGTGTGGAGATAATAATGTTAGATAATGGTTAACTTCTTGGCAAGTAAATAGCCTGAGAAACAAGTTTAACAATCAAACTTTTCTCAGACAAACTAGAAACTGAACTGAACTGTGTGGTTATGTTTTCACCCGCTGGCCTGACTTTTCTCTGCACTATTCTAATACTTCCTGTTTCCCTTCTTCTACTCTTTTGTCGTGTGAAGATGAAATCCTCTGCATTTGCATATATAACTTTTCAGAACTTTGCCAACCATATAGTAGGGTTAGAGGGTGTGGTTGAGGCAGATGAGCGTCCGCCTGGTTCTGCTCGAGGTTTAAAAAGGACATATTCCTCGCCACTGTCACAGTGTGCTGCTCATGGTGGCGACTGTTGAGACCTGCTCTATGTGACAGGTTCCCTGAGATAACCTCTGTTAAGATTTGGTGTTAAATAAATCAGATCTAATTGAAATTTTACTCGAAATATACACACCCTTAATTTAATTGATCATTTCTTCATCCATAATTCAGATCAGTGAATGTGGACATTAAATGCTACACATGATATTGTTGAAAACATGATTTATTATCTCAGGTACATTGTTTAGTTTCTCTGACATGTAGAGGATCTACACTGTTAACTTTTACCAGCCGGAGATACACCTACCACGTCTCACTTTTTCCTATATTGCAAATATTTATATGCGTGTCACTGTGTGCAAATCTAATCAAAACGTTCTGTGGCAGCTTTTGTACTTTGTGTTCTCCTCAGCTCAGATATTTCACCGTTGACACACGACGGCATGAAAAGATGTCGTTCCCGTGACGCAAACTTGTAAAACTTCTCTCTGTGACAGTTCTTGTAGCCGAGCGCCCGAGTGCCTCCGCATTTAAAGACAGAAGCCCGGTGACTGTATCTCTTTTTTTAACCTTTATGTTGCCCAGGCGATGTAGATGGAAAACACTGGCTTGTTTATAGCGATGCTTTAGAAATCCACATGCCTGGAAGCTGCCTGGTGCTGCTGCAGCCTGTCTGTTTGACAGCTTGGAGGATGAAAAGCCTGCTCACTGCTGGTCCCGGTCGGTAGGGGGTGTACGAATCAGTGGATGCAGGCAAACATTGTTCGTCTGCTGCCGGGACTAGCAGCGGTTGCTTGAGAGTGTGTCTCCTGGTGAACTGTGACCTTCACTCTCACAGACTCATTGGCGACAGGTGTGTTGAGCGACTGCAAGAAGAAGAGAAAAGATGCTATTTCATATCTCATAATGCCTTGGGTACAATGATGCTACTGTCTAATACATACATCTACAACACGCATGGACTGAAGATCCACACTACTGTGTTCATGTGTGCAACACAACACACTAGCAAGATAGATAGAGCTAAACCGACCTAGCATTCTTTTTTGTTTAGCTTGTAGTGTTTGATGTGTTTACATGCTCTCCTAAATGATGAAAAAAGTATAGAGGGTTGCAGACTGTAAAAGAAAAAAGAACTGAAATCTACAGCCGAGCCTGTCGGTGCTGATTGTGCAGCGGAGCAGCGTTAAGCCCTTCTGGACTCAGCAGCAGTTTCTCAGTCTGTACATCAGGGTTTAACCTGTCTGGTTATGGACTGGCAAAATTTGCGGGGTGTAACCTTGAATGCTGCCCATTGCTATATAAATACAACTATTTACCATTTATTTCAAGATGTCAGCTCCTTGTGACTCTTAGCGGTGTGAGTTAGTAGTTGCTGTCTATGGTGCTGAAGTTCACCTTGTGCATGTAGCTCTGTGAGGGGCATCATACTAGTCTTGTCCTGCTATAGCACAGGGTTTTTAAAAAAGTTAAATGAATTCAATCAAGTACAATGTAATACAATTACTATTCAAATAAGAGTACATATCTTAAAACCATGTCAGACAGGTAATGGGCAGCGACTGTTTGGTGATTTGCAGACCGGTGCAGGTGTAATGTGTGTCCTGGTCCTGGTCCTGGTCCTGGTCCTGGTTGGCACTCGAGCAGCTGAATTTTCTAAGTTGAAATGTTTGTGGTTATATCGGCTCGACTCCACTCCGGGGTCTTTAATGAAACACTGACTCGGAGGTTAAATTGCTGACTGTCAGCTTTAAGGGAGTGCGGGGGTGTTCTCATCCATAATGGCTGAATAATGAATAATAGCAGCGTGCAGCCCCTGATACCCTCGAGGGTGTCGGTACTAGAAGTGTTGCAGGTTCCACACGGATCACCCGATGTGGAAACACCTTGAGGTCAGATCTGCGAGTCAGCACCTCGTAATCAGTGCTTTCTTTCAAACCCCAAACCAAAGTGCAGTGCACTGCACTGCGTGCCTCCACAGACGCTTTCACACTGCAGGAGGGTTCTGCTCAACAGCCTCGGCACAGTTTGGTGGTCAAAGGGACTCGTGGTCCGTTCCCAAGCCGCGGTTTTGACCCGCGCAGGATGTTTCTCGGCCCCGACTCCCACCCCCACCCCCACCCAGACGACTCTGAACAGGAATCACTGGGGGTGCAGGGTGGATGGATTGGATGGGACGAATTTGGGCGTTAAGGGGAAAGAGCTGCTTCTTAGTTACATGTCACTTCAAGGGACATCGGCCACCTTATGATCACCAAGCGACAGGGGAGCCAAGAAATAAGTCATGATATGGTGGGTTTTAGTGTGGGAAGCTTTCATCTTTTAGCTGTGCACGCACACACACTTACACACACACACCACACACACACACACACCCACTAGACACTGACTCTGGAAAAAAACAAACTAGGGCATCAGAAGTCCCGAAGGCTTCGAGCTACAATTTTTTTGCATAATCAAGAGAGGAACTGAGAGAGGGAGCGGGGAAAGTGAGAGAATGCTGTAATTAAATGAGTGCATAAAGAAAAGGAGGAGGAGAACATGTGAAAACACGGATATCAGCTGTCAGGACAGAACCACACTGACAACAGTCCCGATGCATGTCCGTCACAGAGTCTGAGGACTGTTCAAGCACAGGCAGCCTACAGTTCAGCTGGTGTCAACAGGGAGGGGGTCCCTTTGAGAGAGTCAGCGGAGAGAGAGAGAGGAGGGTGAGAGAGAGAGAGAGAGCCTGCAGACGGCTGAAGTTCTGCCTCCTTCTTCCTCCTCTGCTCTTCCATGAGGAGAGGATCACTCCTCCAGTCTGGAACCGGTGTGGGGGAAAATGCTTTTTCTTCAGGCCATATTGAAGAGAAGGCTGCTGCAGAAAGGTAACAGACAACACGATGCTTCTCTGGATGAGTTCGTTGTTTTGCGCTTGTTGCTGCAACTTGCAGCTCCCACGCGCGCTCCTGGCGACTCTCTGTCTGCTGCCATCGATCAGCGTCTGATTGATCTCGTGATGCTTTTCACACGCAGGCAGCTGGAGACCCCCACCAGGAGCGGGGGTCCTGCATGCTGCTGGACTGAGGGTGTTCAGACAGGCGTGGTTGATCTTTTACATGCGTTAGTGTCCTCACCTCCAAACACACTTTTACTGTCCCACCAGCTCCTCCACCTCCTCCTCCGCCCCAAACACACACACACACACACACACACACACACACACGTCTTGTTTCACGTGTTGACAGTGCTGATGGTTCCTCAGGTGTATAACCGGACTAGTTCCCTGCTGAACGCGGTTGCGCTGCGTGTTTGAGCGCTTCTCTTGGTGAACACTGATGTGCTGCTCAGTAACGCGGATGTCTGCGCTAAGTGATGCTCTTTTTAATCATGTTCTCAGCAGTTTAGCAACGATTGTCTGGCTGATCATTGGGATCAGTTGCGAGTTATGGATTATTTGTTGCATTATGGAATTGATTGAATTGATTGTGTGCCACAGTAACACTTGAATATTCCCTTTACTGAATGGTTTCCCTGATCACGTGACTTAGTTATAATCATATGTTGGAGGACAGTGTTGAGATTCAACGTTGTTTAAATGGCACTTTATGGAATTGCATCTTTACGATATACATGTATATATAGATGTACATGTGGTGTTGCTGTGAGAACTGAACTAGGCCTTACATGAGGTTTAATTGTGTTCCTCTTTGCTTCACTGTTCCATATATTCTTTCTTTTCTCCTGTTTCTGTGGCTGGTTTTACTGCCTGCATGTGGAGCTCCTCCAGTCAGTGCCTTTGTTTGTCGGAGAGATGTGTGCAGTTTTCTTTTCCCTTTTCCTCTTCTGCTGATTTATTTATGAATTTGGGGATCACTTGCTTTGATGTGAAGCCTGGAGACGCAGTGGAACTGGAGGCAAATGGGGACAAAACGCCGCCTATCGGCCTGTCAGGGTGCACTGCAGTCCGCCCTGGGATTACCATCATCATAACAACAATGTGAATACCCGGAGGAAGTGCCAGTTACAGTTCCCTTTATTACAGACCGTGTAGGAGATAAATCAATGTCATGTTTCCTGCGTCTGTCTGGTGCCTAATGTCTCTCACTAACTAGAAGCCAGAGTATCCGAATAAGTTCTGACAGCTGAAGAGAACAAACCTGACATGTTACTGCAGTGGGTCGCTCAGTCTGCAGGAAACAACCACTGTGTTTGAAGCGTCGTCACTTCCATGAATGTGACACCACAGATGAGGATTTCAGTGTTCACGCATTCAGATGTGAAAGTTTTACACTTAAGGGATGTGTGTGATAACGAGGACTCGCTTTGTGACATCGAGGAGATGCTCTCTTTCCAGATTGACAGAAGAGAACACGCTTCAGTAAAGATCAGTGACATTAAAGTGAAAAGGTCAAAGTTCAGAGCCACACAGCCACGACTGCACGAGGAGTTCAAACACATCTCCGGGTCTGCACACACAGACGTGTCCCGTGTTTCATTTAGCAGCCGGGTCAGGTGATCTTAAAGTAAAGTAACGTCAGGGCCTGACAATCCGTATTTGAGAAGGATTTAATGAAACGTAATTTGCCTCAGTTACAAACAATTAAAAGAGTTTATTAAAATTCAGTTTACAACCCTCTCTTCTAAACCAGAAAGGCTTGTACTGCGTCATGTGGATCAGGCAAACTAGAACGAGAAATTAGATTTTAAAAAGAAAAAGAAACTATAAAGTTGAAAGAGTAATCACAGTGAACATATCTAAACTGAGATACTGTACAAAAACCGTGAGAGTGAAAGTAATCACGTCACTCTCATCCTGACAAAAAGCTAAGTCTGCAGCATGTTGCTGCACCTGTTTGCAATATTAAAAAAAGGAAAATGTTTCTCAACCATCTGCTATTTACAGGACATTTAAACAAACATATGCGCTGTCGTGTCAGATGATTAAACCTTGTAGGGACAGTGTTTCACTTCCGTCTCCCAGCAGGGAGGTCAGAGGTCAGAGGTCAGGACTGGGATCACGTCAGCTGTTCTTGTTCTTGTCACTTAAGGAAGTTGTTCCCCTGTCAACAAGAAGACAATGAACCTATTTCCAGTGCCCAGAGTAAGAAATGTTCCTTTGTTCAGTCTCAAAAAGCAAAACCATAAAGTCCCTGTAACCATTCTGCACAAGCTGGAGTCAGTCCACACCGTGGCTCTGCTTTGGAGCGCTGCAGGGGCTACAGGTTGCCTGAGATTTTTTTTCCACCAAAGTCAAAGTCTCTCTGAAGCTTAATAATTCTAAGACCTGTAGGTTTGCCTGTGAAGTCACATCAAACCTATTACTCACTGCACTTCAGGTAAGAAGGAACCCATGGTGGCTGTGAAACGTCTCTTCTCTCCAGGCAGCTGATGGATATTCTGCAGATTAGCTGCTCGTCGCTGCAGCTTCACAGAGTGTCTGCAGGTTGCAGAGGGACATATCTCCCACTTAATAACACGTATTCAACGCTTACCTCAAAAAACAAAACTAATGTATTCAAATCAAGGCTTAACAGCTTTGTGATGTGCGAGTTCAGGAAACAATTATCAATTATCATGAAAACAGAATTCATCAATAACAGAGCATGAACTATTAAATATAAGGTATATATATATATTAAACATATAATAAAACATTACATTTTTCACCCTCATTTGCTGAAATGGTCTTTCTGTATAATTCAAGGTCTTTTTGACCACTAGAGAGCAGAAAGTGGAGTTGAAATCTGAAAATGTTAAATAAGTTTAGCAAGAGTGTTGCCTCATATCTACAAAACACATCCCATAATC
The DNA here is from genome assembly GCA_036023655.1 of Nannoperca australis. Classification (NCBI taxonomy): domain Eukaryota; kingdom Metazoa; phylum Chordata; class Actinopteri; order Centrarchiformes; family Percichthyidae; genus Nannoperca; species Nannoperca australis. Next base: position 5,584 of record JAVQJD010070133.1, on the reverse strand, counting down.
GTTCACATGAGGAGCACAGAGCAACATATGTCAAACAAATCTGTGGCTCTCTGTAAAACAACAAGATCTGCAGACTAAGATGCTACTGAGTGTTAGCAAGTAGCTTTGTATGTTATTACAGGGACTCTGTGATTTAAAGGTTAGGTTGTGGATGCTATATTGATTGCAGAAATGATCAATGCACCAATGGTTTGCAAAATCTCAACCTCAGTTGAGTCTGGAATGATGTCTTAGTCAGTGGTGTCTTGGTGAAGGTGGAAGAGGATCCTTAACATACTCACAGGGTTTCTGTGTGAAGCAGCATGAAAGTGCAAGCATCTCTTCTGAAAGGGCTTTCCGCTCTGTCAGAAACAACTGCAGAGGAAACAGCTGGAAGAATCCAGAACTGCACTGGGGGTCGAGCCAAAGTCAGCGACGTTATTCCCGCACGCACATGTGACGTTTAAGAATTATTTTGGAAACATTTTGAATTGCTTTACAGTTTCACATCATACATTATGGTATAGACATGACAGCAGAATGACAGTGTGGTTCAGATGTGGACTTGAGGCGAGCTTCGTGAATCATTCAGCAGCAGAAACCGCTTGATTGACGACTGAGCCGAGTGTCCGATTTACTGAATCCAACTAGGAGTTGAGCCGAGATGACTAATGTGACTTAGATTTATGCGCCACTGTTTTTTTTGTTGTACATAAATCTATCTGAAGAGTTTGAAACTTCTGTCTCACGATCTCTTCCCACCATCCATCTACGTCTCTTGGTCTCCTTCCTGAAAGTAATGGCTGCCCCATCCTTCCCTCACACTTCTTCTGTCGCTACTCCATCACAGAACCTATTTCTGCCTGTTATTAACAAAGTCTCACCATTTATAATAACAGCTCCAATTATTTAATTCCACCCTGCTTACTGATGTATACAGCATCCGTGCTCTGTAATACAGAGCTTATGATCAACTAACCTGATGCTGTATATGAACATGTTTAAATCATCCTTTCTCAAAAGACGTTATCCAAACCTAAATCTGTTGCTGCGTCTCTCGCTCTCTCGTTTTTCTTGTTCTTTCCTCGTCTGCCTCTCTGCATTCGGCCTCTTTCTCCATCCTTCCTCGTGTATCCCCCTGTCTTCCTGTCTACCCCTTTTCCTTCCCCCTCTCTCCCTCCGTCGCTCCTCTCAGCAATGCAGATGTGCTTTCTTTGATTTTGTCACCAGAGATTAATTAGCACTTTATTAGGAGTCCTATTTATACCTCCAGCCGAGAGAGAGGGAGGAGGGGGGTGAGAGTGAGAGACTGATAGACTGAGGCAGAAATGGAGTCGGGACATTGAAGATGAATGTGGTGAGATAAAGGGAAAGATGGAAAAAGAGAAAGAAGCGGGCCAAACGTGAAAGAGGGAGGAAGAGGAAAGATGAGAAACATGCAGCATGAAAAGAGAATCAGGGAGGGAAAAACACAAGTGCAGAAATGAAAAGGAGTCAACAGAGACTGCGGGAAGAAGAAAGAGACAGTGTAACAAGAGAGAGAACAGAGACAGAAAAAAGAAAGATAGACAGGAAGAGCTGATGAAAGACGGCAAGAACAACAAGTCCTCCAAACTAAACGATAAAACAGGTCATTAGTAGCACGTGACTCCGGATGTCGGGCGTCCTGATCCTAAAAGAAGAACTTCTGACAGTTGAATACATGTTGTCAGAGAACATCTTTTGTGCCAGTCTTGGCAAGATGGACTCGAGAAAAGTGCGAGGTGAGGAGAGAAAGGGAGGTCAAGCGATATGTGCAAACAGTTGTGAGAGAGAATGAGACTGAATGAAGGGAAGGTGTGGGAGGGAAAGAGACAAGACAAGAAGGGTGAAGGATGAGTACGGGAGGAAGACAGAGATGAGGGACAAGGACAGACTAAAGGACTGCTATGACTGCTGTGCTTGAGGAAGAAGGACAGTGTCAGAAAAAAAGGAGAGACGTGGTGGCGACTGCCGGAGGGCTGATGGGGAAATGGAGAGCGAGGTGATACAGAGAGAAAGAATGAGAGTGATGGGGGTGTTGGACGTAGTGTAAAAGGATATTCAGCTATGTAGCGAATATACTGTGAAAAAAATATGGATTATTGTAACTCAAAGTGGAAAATGAGCACAGTCCTGGCAGATTGAAACTCTGCAAATCCCTGCGAAGCTTCAGGCAAAACTGACAAACGTGTAAAAAAAAAATTGCCACTTGTTATTAATTTGTTGTTGAATAAAATAGAAGTTCACCAGCACAGTTTGTGCCTTCCAGAGGGAAGAAAGGATGCCCAGTATACCCACTGTGTTGTCTTTGTAGCTGGCAAATGCTCAAAGTTGTTGTCAAACTCTGTTGCATAGCAACTGGAATGATGTAACCCCCTGTTGAGCACTCGCCTGCTGTTCAATACGTTGCTCACAGCTGCACACATTAAGGGAACTGGAGCTCCCATCCAGGTGTAGCAGGAAGAAGGCTGTCGTTATACAGTGGAGATACAGTGTGTGTAGTATGTAAAGTGTATGTTTGTAGCACCAAACACTCAACGTGTGCATTTTTGAATGGTGGATGTTAAACGTTAGCACTTTTGTTGGTTGTGGTCAGTTTCAATTCATGCTGGTCATAATGGACTCGATGATAGAAAAGAGCAGACAAACATCCATAAAGAAACTACACCTGCAGCCTTTGTTTTCATATTTTTGCCAAAAAACATTGCTTGTATTTGTAGCTTCACTGATTAGCTTACCTGGTTAGCACTTAGCTTACAGAAGAAGAACTACTGCAGGAACTGGGAACCTCTGGAGGAACTGCATTTCCACCACAGTACATTATTTTACCCCCGAACAAGTCCCAGCTCAGTGTGGTGTGCTTTCCAAAAGTACAGGAACTTTAGGGGTGGGGCTTGCAGCACTGATTATGTCTCTGATTGGTCGAGTACTAACCACATTTTATTTCAGCGACAGCCACAAATCAGTTAATTTTTTTATTTAATTGTGCTTCGACAGGATGGAGTTACGGAAGAAAGCATTAGACAAATGGACGGAGGACAAAGTCCAGGCCTTATTGAGCTCCTCCGTGCTTACTGTCTTAATGTCCCACAAATAACGATGCCTGTCTGTTGCTTTCTATGGCGTCATGATGTCTAGTAGCAAGAATGAGGTGTAAAAACAGCTGTCGCTTTATCATAGTGGACCGTTTGCCTAATCTTCACATGTTCAGACCGTGGTGGAAACACAGACAACAGACTCAAAGAAGTATTTCCTGGGACAAAACGTCCCCGCTGCTAAAGTGGCTCGTATCTCTGATTTCTCTTCTTGTGCTCATTAGTGGTTGTTTCTCATTACTCAGGAGTATTTAGTACCTATAAAGAAGAGAAGTGAATTTCAATTTGTATTATCTTTTATATAAACAACAAAACAGACATTACATTGATTTATTTTCCAATATATTTCTGCGCACTGCACATCTAACAGTTCAGTTTGTTGTAAGATTCACAACGTAGAAGAAAAAGCTCCGAACACACGAAAGTTGGAAACAATGAGGGAACAGTCAGAACGAACGGGTCAAACAGAGACTGAAACAAAACATTAGATCTCACTGATTCATTTTTGGGGGATAAAATGTGACTCGTCTGCCATCATCAGATTGATACCTGCCTTCTGATCGAGGCAGCAGAATACAGGCTGATGAGACGTGCCCACTTCAAAATGCTGCCCATCTGTCAGGAACAAGCTGCATTAGGACAGTTTGTTTCAGGAGGGTGGCGGGTGGAGGGTGGAGGGTGGCGGGTGGATGAGGGCTGGCTTCAGGTTGCACTTTTGGAACAAACAACAGAAGTTGCATTTATTTCTCATGTGTATCAGCAGGTCTGTCTGCTGCTGTGGCTGTCTGTCTGGACTGGCTACAAGTACTGAGAGAGAGTGAACCAAAGAATGGGGAGCGAGAAAAGACAGGTGAAAAGAATAGAGTGAGAGACACAATAACACACATAAAGAAAGCAAAGAGAAGTCAGATTAGAAAAACTAATACGGGAGGAAAGGTTAGAGGAGAGCAAAAACAACAATGAGGACTTCAGAGAGAATGAGTAAAATAGAAATGAAGGGGTAACAAGGAAGAAAGAGCTGGAACAGCAGAGCGACAGGCAGAGCAAGGACTGGAATTACAGACAGAGGGGTTAAAAGAGGAGAAACAACCTTCACGACATGAGACGGAGTGAGAGGGAGGAGAAATAAAATAAGAGAGAGAGAGGAAGTGATGACAGGTCGTGTTGCATATTAGGGTAAAGAATGAAGGCAGTGACAAGTGCCAGTGTTGTTTGGTGGTTCGTGTCAGATGAGGCCCCGGCTGACGCTTTCAAGGAGCCCTTTCACAAACCGCTGCTTGGCCTTCCTCAGCTCCCTTAGCCGGCTGCCAGTGACAACAATGGAACCACAGAAAAGAAAGAAGAAGGAAAAAACAGGCAACAAATAAAAGGCAACAGAGGAAGAGGCAGAAAGAGAGAGGGGCAGAGAGAAACAGACTTCACAGTTTTGGTATGCCGGCCTCATTATGTCAAGGCAGGGTTACGAGAGAGAGACACAGGGTGGAGAGTAAGATTTAGAAAGAGAGGTTTGATTCTCTATATTAACAGAAACTGCTCACTCGCTGTGTTTAAACTCGCACTCCTGCAAACTGTTCTAACCCAAACTTCCCCAAAGACGTTGCTGAGTCCGTTTAAACTCCGCTTTTCTGCAAGAATCCAAAAGTCAATGGAAAATTCCCATCCCAAGTACTGACCGTTCTGCACAGTTAGTAATGCATACAATAAAACAGGTTGTCAGAGCTATTGAAAACCCACTGACATGACTGTTTTACTGTGTGGCGCCCTCATCAGTAGAGCAAACAAACTGCCTTGTTCAGACTCTAGTGCTGAGAAGCAAACAGTGGTCTGTACACGTTTTTAATCACATACAAATATTAGAAAGTAGGAAAATAGCCCAGAGAAGAGAAATGCACGAGTTGGTGTAGGTAGGTGACAGTGCTGTCTGCATACCGGCTGCCTGCATCGTTGCATGTGTCCTGCATGCACCTACATGAGTTACATGAGTTACTCTCCACAGTGTTGGCATGTTAAGGAACGGGGCAAGGCCTACAGAAAAGAGATAACATGTTCAGGAGGATAGCACTGACAAGAGGAGGTCGCACACAGACTGTAAAAGACGGAGTGAACAGAGATGTTGTCCTGAGACATGCACATGGGTTGTCTTCCCCTGGGAGTACAGAGTGTGTTCTGACTGCACACAAACTCTACCAGCTTCCTGTCTCAGGACACCTTGTCATGTGGTCTAAACATTATCAAAACTGGGATCCAGGAAGTCCAGTTTGGTGCAGTTTACCAGCCAAAACACCGAGCAGTGGTTTATAATACTCATACTCATCAGATTCAGTCCCGGTGATCATCAGGTAAACTGTAGAACAGTGCCGGCTCAATCCTCGGTTTCTTCGACCTAATGCAGCTAATGCATTCTACACTTTACATTTACGTGGCGTAAATAACATATAAATACATTCACACCAGTTTCTTTGAGTTAAGAACATCCATCCTAACAAGAA
>JAVQJD010070119.1:0-11326 GCA_036023655.1 Nannoperca australis | reverse complement strand
AGGAGTAAATGAGAAAATATGTTTGTGTGACTGACTTTGTGTGAAATCTTTGGCCTCACTGAGCGTATATTGTATGTGTGACAGTAGGTCTGGAAAAAACAGTCTGCATCCCCACCTACCTTCCTGCTTCCACCGATCCTCCAAGGACACACGCAGAAGCAGGGAGGGTATTTCCTGAAGCACTGGCTCTTAACTCATTCAGTCTATTTAACAAAGAAATCCTTCCCTTTCAGGACCAGTCTGCCATTAAAAAAAAGAAGTTGCGTTCATCTTGAACATATTGAATGTATACAACAATGTTTCTGAAACTTAGAGGACATATTTTCTGAAAGCATTTTGTTGTGTACTGTATGGTTTTGAATGTGAGGTAGAGAGGCTATATTAGCCCACTTCTTTAAAATGTGTAGACGTCTGCGACAAATATTCTGGGGAACAATAAAACCTTTTGATATTGATCTGTAGCCTAATGCATCTCAGTGCAGACGGCTGAAGCTTGTCTGAATATATGATCACCAGCAATAAGTGAGACATTTAGGGTACTGTAACAACAGAAACATTTATTATTTTAAACAGTTCTTAGGACTTTGTACTGTAATCATATCCACTGTTCCGAAAGGTCAAATGTAGTATCTGCTATCTAGAAGGACCAGAAAACAGTATGGTCCTGTATGTATTACATTCAACAAGCAGTAGTAGACCACTATCTTGGTGGTATTCTGCTGTGTAGATGATGTGTAGATGTTTTGCTCTGTATGTATTTTTCACCTCATCCTGTTTTGCTATATTGTGGCTTTGCCTTTGATGTTGTTAAAAAAAGAAAAGAAAAAAAGATTTCCTTATGGTTATGGAGCACATAATGTGTGTTCCAGTACAACACCTGTTTTTAATTTCCTAACATGAAAGGCATTCCCATCAAAAGAAACATTTTCATTCTGACATGAGGGGTATGATCCTCACCCCTATATGTCACTCTGTTCCCTTCACTTCATCACCACTTCACCCATCCACCCTCCCTCCGTCCATCCCACCCCCTCCTTTCTAGTCTGTTTTGTAAAATGCGGCTCATGTGGGTCTTTGTTTCATATGCGTTGACTGTATCGACTAGCCTTTACTTTGCTGTGGCCGGTGAGAGAACAGCTCATGAACGTCACTGTTTCGTCACGCTTCTGTTGGCTGTCACACACTCTGTCTCTGTTTGTTGGCGTCTTTCTTTTAACATTTGTCTTCCGTTGAGTTGCTGCTTTAGTTTGGGCTTCTTGCTGCTGTTCCAGTTCAACTGGGTTTGTGCTGCCATAATATCCAGATCCCCTGGGACAGAGCGGTTTATGGTAAACACATTACAAACTGGCCAATCCGATGTTCTGCTCTCGTTTAAAAAAAACTTCAAATTGCTCCAGGCACCTGGTCTTCCCAGTTACCAACCTGCATTCAGTTTTGTTGTAGTTACCTGATATTTTATGGGGCATTCATTTGTGTTTACAGAAACAACAAAGCTATATTCTTAAGTCTTTATGGGTTTTCACAGGAGCTTTTGCCAGATGTGTTTTGTTTTCACTTTTAGGTTTCTTGTCTTTTACCTGAGTATGGGCAGACATTTGAAAAATATCATATTGTAATCATGCAGCATGCATTCAATATCTGTCCGCTGCAATGACAAGGCATAGATTTTTAATGTTGGTCCATTAAGTAGTAAGTAGCATATTATCTAAGATATCAAAAAAGCACACCTGCTATGTTTTGACTTGGAAGTGGTGCCTAAGGTGAGTCTTTTGTACAGGCTGCCCATGCTTTTTATGGTTCCTGGTTTGCTTAAACGCTTTTCTGGACTTTTCTATATCCCACATGCCGCATAATCAGAGCATCAGACAGATTCAGGTGCTAGTTGAAGCCAACTGAAGCACACCCTGATGGCGCTTTGAATTAATTCATAGGATTTGATTTTAGCATCAATAAAATGTTCTCACATAACATCTATACTGCAATATTGTTTCTGTGGACTGTAAGAAAAGTGCATCACAACCTTCACAGATAGAACTGTTTGTTTATATTTGGCATGCAGTCCCTTTCGTCTGACAACTGTTTTATGTCTTAACACACTCAGTGGTCTAATAAAAATACTTTCTGGTTGTTTACTTTCCACATTCTGACCCTTTAAGCCCAAATGGGAAAATCATGTTTCTAAAAATAAATATTAAATTGACATGTACATTTAAAACCTATTGATGCATAAATATGTAGTGGTGATGAAGTGCAATTTATACTGGGTAGTTGCCAGACCAGCTGGGAATCTGGGCAGGGAAAACTGAATGAGGAACACAAACCGTCCTCCAGCAATTACTGTCAATGTGCCCTTGAGCCAGGCAGCTGTACTTGGCAGCCCCTAGGTGCTGTCAACTTTACCTGAAATAACAAAGCGTAGAGCCATCACATGGCTGAGAACATGCTAAAATGTAGTAGCACTAAATCTTTTGTATGAGCTGAAAAGGCCAATCCTTTAATTTTACAATATTTTCCATTACGTAACCTAATAACAAGATATATTGAAAAAATGTGATCTTTTTAACATGTTTTCAATATCAAAGCATAGTAATACAAATGGTAATAAGGAAACCATCTCTTCAAAATTCAAGATGTGATTAATACCATCCACAGCTGTTTGAAAAGTCCTGATTCTTTCTTTTTTTAATGCACTTTGGATTCTTGGGCGTAAGTGGTATGACGCTCTCACACTCACTGGAGACCTTGTGCAATTCGAAGTGAAGGCATGCCACAAACTTTATACAAGTTAATGATACAGGTTGCGATGTGTCTGTCTTTTGCCAGGCTGTGGAGAGCATCTGATTCGCACCATGCTGGCACGGGAATGCGCTGCTGCCATGCAGTCTGAAGATGCCCACCAAGCACTGCTGGAGGCTATGCAAAACAAGTTCATCAGTGAGTCACCCACATGCAGCCTGATTCCAACTCCGTTCCGTACACACAGATCTGTCGGCCAAGAACGTGTTAGCAAGAAACACAATTATGCACGAAGAGAATTAAACTAACAAACAGATGTTGCATAACACAAGGAATGAGCTAACAACTGGAAACATTGGACATAATAGAATCAGAAGAGAGACAGCTTTTGATTTATGGATGTTTTTTGCTGTTTAAACAGGGCCTTCGAATGTTCCACACGTCATAGCTGACAGCCACGGCTTATTTTGGAAGACATAATTGTTTTGTTGAAAGTTCATGTGAAGATGTAATTTATTTATTTTTTTGCCATATTCTCAGAAGTGGTCAATTTTAGAAAGTCTTGTTAACTGTGTTTGCTGCGCCTGTGAATGACCACTGGGATTGCACAGAGAAGACCGAGCAGAGGAAGAAAGGACATGTGGAAACGAGGCGGTTTCTGCCTTGTTTTGGCCTCCTTTAGAAGTCCGTCCCAGTTTGGCTTTGTCATGGACATCTGTAACACCAAGATGTTTGGACGGGCTGGATGAAATCAATTTGAAGTTAATTCTTCTGTTGTTTCCTTTCAAGATGCACATTAAGTTAAACAAAGCTTCATAAATCCTGCTTTAGCATGAGCAATGATGACAGTGTCTATGATCTGGAGGCATCTCTCTCAACTTCCATGAGACATCTGTCAGGTTCCCTAAATAGTATCTTTAATGACAACAACTTCAGTATTTTTAGATATTTTGTGTAATACAGTAACTCTCATTGTATAGATACACATGCACACACATATTCACACTCAAAATTAGTTTATTCCCATTTATTCATTATTCTTTTATTGTTATGGTAAAACAATGGTGACCATTAAGGCAATAATTTAACTGCTCTCATGTCTACAACATGCAAAGATGTTATTAAGTTATTATGGAATGTTTAACAAAGGGCATTTAAGAGTCCTTTTAAAATGTAGAACAAATACCAGGAATGTGTGTGAATGTTGTCCAAGCTGCACTAACACGAAAAAAGTGTTTTATAGAGTGAAGGCAATATTACAACCAAAATTGGTGTGAAATGCAACAAAGAGACAATTGCACGCAGACGCAACAATATTTTCATCAAATGTTCCAATTGGTCTTGTTTTTTCTTTTGCTTGTTTCTGTGTTGAAACATTTCAAGACACGACAAAAGCTGTTTTTAGTTTGTTCTTTTCCAAACTGAGCCTTTTTTCTTTTATTGCCCCACACTAATCAGCCAATCCGAGTTTTATTTTGTACACACAACACCTCATTCAAGTTCTGAAGTTTAGTCAGAGAGCAAGGTCTCATTCCACAATTGATTCTTCTGTTTGTTTTTTGAAAGTAAGCTCAAAAGTCTGAGTGCTATGCAGCTGGATGTTTTTCTTGTGTTACAGGAGTGTATACAGTGTGGGGAGTTACAAATGACACTACCTGTCATTAGCTATTATGTGCTAAAACCTGCCCGTACAAATGGACTGAAATATTTTTTATTGAACTAAATAAAATAAATACACCAGGACAGAATAATTGCCTGCAGTTGTTTAACTTGGCCAGGAAGACAAACAACTTGAATGGAAGGATTTACTTCTCATAGATGACTGTAATTTGATTAAAAGGGCTGTGTTTTGTCTAGTCTTTTTATATGTTATTCTTGGTTCGATGTGCTAGGGTGGAGAACTAAAAGTATACAAGAGACTTTATTGATTGAGGAGAAACTTGTAATTATTTATGCCTCATTTATTCATCTCAAATGTGGTGGTTTCTCTCTCTCTCTCTCTCTCTCTCTCTCTCTCTCTCTCTCTCTCTCTCTCTCTCTCTCTGTCTCTGTCTCTGTCTCTCTCTCTGTGTGTGTGTCTGTCTCCAGGCTCACCCTTTCTGGCCAGTGAAGATCGTGTTTTGGGTGGAGTAATTGTCTTGCGCTGCTGCAGATGTGTGGAAGCTCCACCATCTCAAAATATTCAGGGTATACTGGGTAAGACAAAAATAATTTCAAGTGTGATCACACTCAAACCTCCACGCCACAACTTATGGTAAGCAAAGATTTGGCTGTTAATATTTAAAAATCCATCATCAGATAGATGGGGGGGGGGGGGCATGAGACTTTCCTGGAGGGTGGTCTGTGTTTTAACTCGCACAATCGGGCTCTGGTTTCACACCCTTCATCTCAGATTCAAACGGAGACCTCCCACTTTGGAATCAACTGCTAATCTTAAGCCAAGTGGAGCCCCTCTGAATGCTGCCCAGTTTGGCTGATTGTATTGGTGGATCTGATTTTTCTACCTCGAGCTTGTGAGAATGATCCTTCCTTTCGCAAAGTGGCCGACATGGACTTTGACTTAATGAGAATTATGTCCAAAGTTTAGGCCACATGACTTTACTACTGGATTTCAGTATTACCCGTTGCCCATTGTGTTGATTTTAACATGATGTGAACACTTGGTTCCAAAGAAACCAATGGATGAGTTCAAGTTCACTGATAAAGTAGCAGATGTTTCCCCAGTGTAGGCGGGGATGACCTTTTGATTTCAAATTAAACATGAAGGTAAATGGCTAGTGAATTGCTTTTTATATTAAACATTATTTCTGCTTCAATAATAATCCCTTACTCAGTGATCTGCCCCTGTCTGTTGCTGTTTATGGATTGTAGCCCTTTTGTGCAGAGTGTGGACTACCTCAGATGTGGACTGCGAAGAGCTCTGTGTTGATTTACAGGAATAAACTGCATCTCAACCACATCTTTTGAGTGCTGTTAATTGAGTTTCTACTCTAACGCACAACTTCTACCTGGTTATGCCTGGTTCTTCTCGAGGTTTCTACCTGTTAAAAGGGAGTGTTTCCTCACCGTTGTCGCCTAGTGTTGCTCATGGTGGGAACGTTGGGTCTTTGTGTGTGTGGAAGTTGGTCTCGACCGGCTCCATTAGGATATGGCGCTATATAAATAAAATTGAATTGAATTGAATTCTGCAGTTATGTCACAACTGCAAGTCATATACTTTGATGATACTGGGCATGCTCAAAGTTTACTCAGTTTAGCACGCTGAGTCAGCTGCCAGACTTTTTCCTCTGACAGATGGAAAGGCTGTTGATTTCTGTTTGCTTTATAAAATTAAACTTTAGTTTACATTTTTATTTATTTATATTATTTTATTTTCATAAATGTATATTTATGTTAATTCATTTTCTCCTGTTCACTCTGTAATGAATCTTTTTATTTGTGTATTTTCACAGTGGAGTTCCTATGGAGTCACACCACAGAGAGCATGTGTGTTGGCTACATGTCTGCCCAAGACAGCAAAGCAAAGGTGAGCTTCCCAATTAGCTTGACATGCAAAATGTCTTCCAATAAGTTCCAATTAATATGCTTAAATTATATAGGAAGATAAACACCTTTACTCCATTAACAAAACTTTAAAACAGTACAACAATGGTTGTAGGCTCATATTGTAGGGTTCATAAAATGTACAATATAATACTTATGCATCACTGTGCCAGTGGTTCTTTTTGTAATTTATGGGCTCTAGTTTGTCTCTTTTTGACTTGCAGTTAGAGCCATGGATTTTACTTTGATGAATATTGCTTTACATCATATTTTCCAGAATGAATAATGTTAATTAGAAAAACATAATTCTAACATAACTCTACCAGAGTGCAGAAATATATTCCTAAATGCATGAAATGAAGTGTGTTTTAGCCAGACTCACAATTCCTCCTGGGAAATCACTCAATTTGTTGTGCTAGGTTGCACGATTTTTTGGTCAGCTCACCTGTCTTGGGCAATAAATGTCATTTTTATCTGGACCAGTATCAACTGTGATTGATACATTATCAATTTTATATGTGAATATTTTTGTATTTTCACATCAGTAACAGTGAAGTGGGAGGACATATGGGGAGACTGCTGGGCACAGTATCAAAATAGGGAATTTACTTAAATGCCCTGCTTCTGCACCTAGTAATCCTCAGAGGCAGCAATTCAGTTAACACAAAACAGGACCGTTAACATCGATGTATATCTAACATGTAGCATGTTGATACAAAAAATCCCCCAAAAGATATTCTTTACCATAATGAATTTATCTTTTGTGGTAAAAGTCAAACTTGGTTCATATCACGTGTCAGACATTAAAGTCGCTGATAATGTGTTGCGCTTGGGTTGAATTGGGGTTACGACTTGCTAATTCTTTATACACCTGTTACATAAGAGATGTAAATAGTTGTCTGTGTCCTTCTTCACCTGAGGTTTTCCTCCCAATGTCAGAGTCCTGATAAACTGCAGGTACTGTTCCTGCTAACTCCACTGTAGACCTGGGGGGAGAGTACATACTATAGAGACAAGTGCTTCCCATGATACACAGGGTGTAGCTGCTGCTTTACACCTGCCAGCGATGGACTTTACCCAGAGGTTTATGCTTTCTCTACCAAATTTCACTCCTCATTCCCAGTGACAAGTACATAATCCCTCACCGACTTCCCTCCTGCAAACACTGAAGGTTTTTGTGTCACTGGAAGGCACAACCAAGCCTGTGGTTGTAGGCAGGAATTTTGCCCCTGCACTACCTGTGCTTGCTCCCTATGTTTGCTATGTAGTCTGCTGGTGATCTTGGCTTTAGGATCATGGCACTAAAAATATTTGCTAACTCTTTCAAGTTTACATAACGTTTACATTTTTGTGGAAAATAGATGACTACATCATGAATGTTTGAGACTGACTGTGCAGTTCTTAAGGACCTTAACTTACTAAAAATCATTAGCGACACTAACATACATAAATTGTATGACCTTAAATCATCAGTGTGGCTCCTTAAGCAACAGGGCTTACTGCGCTGGCCTTCTGGCTCTAAATGGAGTCTTAGCTCAGACTGATTTGTTTGGCTAACATATCTCTGTCACTCTGTATAAAAAGAGGACACTGTTGTTCAAGCCTGGTTCAGATTTCAAAGTGTTTGCCCTCTGTCCAGTGTTCCCGCCCCCTCACCTGTCCTGTCTCTTGGTCTGTCTGTCTTGCCACTCCCCTTCTTTGGCCCTACCTGGTCCTAAAGTACAATAAAGTTTACTGAAAGTCATGCACCAGTGGGGGTATCAGTATCAATCTGCATATTTGTCAGATGTGCTCTGTGTATTGGGCTTTGTGGTGGAATGTGAGCATGCAAGCTCCCCTTTCACGCCGTAAAGAGGTGAGCAGAACAAAGTGAACTGTGTACTGTTCAGGGGCACTTTCAATCAGCAAACATTGCGTTTGTCGGTTTTTGTTTGGTTTACATCCTTAAATAATGCATGTACACTTACTGGCCACACTATTAGGAACGCCTCTTTAACTGCTCTTTGATGCATCATATGGCAGCAACTCAATGCATTTAGGCATGTAGACATTGTCAAGACGATCTGCTGAAGTTCAAACCGAGCATCACAACGGGGAAGAAAGGTGATTTAAGTGACTTTGAATGTGGCATGGTTGTTGGTGCCAGATGTTCAGAGTCTTTCAGAAACTGCTGATCAACTGCGATTTTCACCCACAACCATGTCCAGGGTTTACAGAGAAAAGAGAAAATATCCAGTGAGCAGTTGTTCTTTGGGCGAAAATGCCTTGTTGATGCCAGAGGTGAGAGGAGAATGGCAAGACTGGTTCGACCTGAAAGAAAGGCAACAGTAACTCAAATAACCGCTTGCTACAACCGAACTATGCAGACGAGCGTCTCTGAACACACAACACATCAAAACCTTGAAGCACATGAGTCTAATGAGTCTCGATTTCTGCTGCGACATTCGGATGGAGAATTTGAGAATTTGGCACAAACAACATTAAAGCATGGCTCCATGCTTCCTTGTATCAACGGTTCAGGTTGGAGCCTACCTGAGTATTGTTGCTGACGTGTCCATCTCTTTATGACCACAGTGTACCTGTCTTCTGATGGGTACTTCGAGCAGAATAACGCCACAAAGTCATGTCACAAAGCTCAAATCATCTCAAACTGCTTTGAAGATGACAATGAGTTCACTGTACACAAATGGCCTCCACAGTCACCAGTTCTCAATCCAACTGCGTGATGCTATCATCATCTGTGTCATTAAGGAAGTTCTGAAGGCAAAAGGGTACCAACCGGGTACTAGCAAGGTGTAGCTAATAATGTGGCTGGTGAGTGTATAGTATAGTAGGCTTAGCAGATATTAGCGTAGGGTGGTATTACTGGTGGCGTATAGTAGGCACAAAAATCGATTGCCTTCATTGAGCCTCACTTTGGATATGCAAAATCATTTATGAATGACACAGTGAAGAGTACAATAGTACAGTGGTATCTATGTGCTAACAATAAAAATAAATAGCAGTTGCAGGTGGGAGGCATTCAATGTTACATATTATTGAGTGGTGAGTCAGAAAAGGAAAAGCCAGATTCTGTCCTAATGCTGCTCTGTCAACAGACATGGAAATAGTGCAAAGAACTAAACAGCAATCTCTATCACTTAGATTTTAAACTGCAGAAACATCCTCAGTCTGGACACCACATTAAGCATTAAATAACATATGTTTAGAATCTGTTGTGTTGAACACCCAAAATTAGTGGGTGCATATCCAGGAATATCATCTGTCAGTAGTGGTTTCTGGATCTCCAGGGAAATTATATCCACTTCCTCTCGACTGGGCATTGGTGACACGATGATATTGTGTGAATGCAGCCACAAACACAGCTGCTCCACCAATCCTCACACTGCTCTATCAGAGACTGAGCAGCTAGTTGTGGGGCCAAAGCTACAAAGCTCCCATGTGTCTCTGGCTCTAACCATGTGCATACCAGAGAAGCTGGCTGTTCTTTCCTTTATGGTTCCACACTGGGTGCAAAACAAGGCTTTACCTGGTGCTCCCCAGCTGGGCCCTGAGTTTCCCCCCAGCTCACTGACATGGCATCGTCCATTGAGGGGACATTCCTCCCATTCCTATTAGCATCCCACCAGCGTTTCTAATCAGCCAGTCAGAGTCCATCTTCCACTGCTTTTCTGTGATAAGAACATGAAAGGGCTGATACACAGTAGCAGGAGTATTTAGGACAGAGGTCAGACTGGATATAAATTGTAGCAAGTCTTTCATTTGTATGTATATGTTTTTCCTGACAAATGTCCGTTGTGCAGCATGCTATAACTCAGTCCAAAATGTGTTGGATGTCAGGCCAGTTGAGACTGTGCTGGCAGCTCTTTAAGTTTGTTTCTTACTATTCAATCAGATGTTGTTACTGTGGAAAGTTCAGTCTGTATCCTAAGCCCATTTGACATTAGACTGTAAAATATATAGCAGCAGCGTTGCAGAGGGAGAGCATCTGGTTTTATTCACCTGTGTTTGCACTGGATAGGACATCAAAACATCAAGCCATGTTTTACAGAGCAAAGCTGCACGGACAGGCCAGTGGCGGAGCTTCTGAAACAGTTAGGCTATTGTTTTATTGTTTGTCATGATTGGACAGATGAAAGAGAAGTGTAGGATCCACAGCAGCACCACCACTATGGTTTAGTTCCCTCCTCCTGGATATCATTACCACTATAAAGCTTTTGATGCTCAAATTGTGTATGGCCTGAGAAAATCAAATGGCTTGCAATTCAGAGAACCTCCTGGTTATTGTCTGCTTGGTATATCACATGACAAATGTCTTTTATTGTGGTGCTTTTTGTTTTTATTTTCCATCTTGTGTGGAGAATTATAGAATATGATTGTTTTTTAAGTTTTTTTTATTTTAAAAGAAACGAATGTGAAAGCCACCACACAAAAACAGTGGCATAGTCACAGAGCTAAATGTATCCTTTGGCTTACACTGTGGTGTTAATGTGTGACACATTCATATCACCAAAGAATGTTGTTTTTCTCTGACAGATACAATGGAACTGTATTTTTCACGTTATGGTTTGACTCTGCCGTCGTCCTGTCATGTGGTCACTCGACAACTGTCTTACTGTAGGTTTGCGTGTCTTTTTTTTTTTCTATCTATCCGAGCTGTCATATAATTTCCTCTTTCAACCCCACTGAATTCCTAATTAGTTTACGCTGCTTCTGTAAACATGGATTCCACCACAAGGATTCATTAAACAAGTAAACTTATGATAGGGTACATTGTGAAGGAGATGTTGAAGTGGACACCACACAATCAGACATCTTAAAATCAATATAAATTGGTGTTCAAATAGTGAGATCGTGTTCATACTGAAGAGGGAAATTGCTTTTTGATACAGTTACACTGCTCAATAAAGTTATTGAAAAAAGAATACTAAACAGTAGAAAATAGAGGGTGTAGAATGTAGAGGGTCCAAATATGGTTGGACCAGGGGCCGGAGCTGCTCCAGGACGAGTCTTTCCAGGGCCTTCATGATGTGGGAGGTCAGTGCCA
>JAVQJD010070113.1:0-31093 GCA_036023655.1 Nannoperca australis | reverse complement strand
CCCCCCCCCCCCCCCCCCCCCCCCCCCCCCCCCCCCCCCCCCCCCCCCCCCCCCCCCCCCCCCCCCCCCCCCCCCCCCCCCCACCAAGTCGGAAGTTTGTTAGATGGAAGTTTGTCACTTAAACTTCCTGAAAGTAACCTATTTACATTCACAGAATATATTGAACACACTCTTTATTAATAAAACTGCTGATTTCTTCGTAATGATCTTCTTACAATCTTATTTTCCTTTGGGACATTTGCACCAGAAGAATAAACCCTTAGAGAAACCTAATAAGCATACCGTTTCTAATACATGACCACACATATGTGCTGTTCTTAGTTCAAAATACTCTCTCCTTCACCACCTCTAGGGGGTGTAGGTGCTGCACTGTTGACACAATAAAGATCTATAAAAAATATTGGAAGGCTCTATCATCTTACACAACCTCAATGACTCAACCACATTTTATGTTTTATATCCAAATGAATCATTTCTATGCTGTCAAAAATCAATGCCACCACTTAAACAACATCACAAGAAGACTGCAACATCACAGAAGACTTATTCAACACATTGCTGCAGCAGCATTATCACAAGCATTGTAGAAGAGTAGCGCCCTCTGCTGTTGACACAAAAGGACATTGAAACCACAGTTTTTCTACACATTTCTCCTATTTTCGAGTGGCTCCATTGTAGCAAATTTCTGTATATTTCCATTAACATAAAATCTAGGTCATTCTGTATTGCTTGCTGTGAACAGGAAATTCTTCTGTAGAATTATACTTATATGCAAGTGTGACGTGGTTCCCAGAAGGGTGCATTTTGAATTTCAATCAGGATGCTGTTGATCACAGAGAGACGGATTGAAATTCAATTACAGTCACTTTAATGATCACTCAGCCAAGATGGTACAATATGCAACACCACACAGTCACAATAAAAAATAATGACACAGCATAAACTATCATAAATATCACCTTCAAATAACAGACAACATACAACATGTCACATATGTGCAGCAGTACGACAGCATCGGCATTATTCTTCCGTATAACTCTCAGGGAGCAGGAGGTCCAGATACAGGGACACACACACACACACACACGTATACACACAAAACGAGAGCCCGTGCTTGGTTAAACTGAGCCGCACTGCGATATGGGTCACCTGGCACAGCGGTGTGCATGGTTTTGTCTGCGTGACTAGTGCCTTTCTGCATGCAAAACAGAAACACGGACACATGGTGAGATACAGACAGATAGCTTAACTGGGGATCTCTCTATCTCACACTGTGTTCCCGTACTTTATGAGAACGTAAGTTTACGAGTTGTGTACACATGTCTATGTGTGTGTGTGTGTGTGTGTGTGTGTAGGAGAGCTGGCTGTGTTTCACGCATTTGTGGAGCAAGTAAGGCCTCTGGGGAGGAAAAAAAACCCAGATTGGTATGACGCAGAGATCCTGACTAACACACACACACACACACACACACACACACACACACACACACACAAACAGAGGCTTAAAAACGGGGATTATGAGCTATATTTGTAGGTGTGAATGGAGAGCAATATTTTATTTCCCAATCTCTCCCTGCTCTGTATTATGTGATCTAAAATGTGAGCACTTCCCTTTGATGTGCGCTCTGATGCTGTGTTTTCCATTGCACTGTCCCTTGTGGCTCCTGGAGCTCGTTGGCCTATTCACTGGGCTCCATAATGAGCTGCTAATTATCCCAGGACCTAATCAAGTCTCTTTGGGCCCAGCAGCTAAGCCTCCTCCTCACACAGGTTGGCATGGTGACCGTAGGGGATGGGACCTGCATGGAAGAGGCCACCAAAAGGACCGGCGCTGCTTCACTCCTGCTCTCCTCTACTGAGGGAGAGTGAGAGGGACACATATTTTTCACTCCCAGGAAGACAAACGAGAGAGTGGGAAGTGTGTAGACAGAATTAGACTAGTGTAATTGGTTAAAACTTTTTGTTGTTTGTGTGTTTCAGTCACTCTCCATGAACTCATTATGGGAAAGTTCTGACCTCTCTGGCAACTTCCACACTGATTTAGACTCCTCTGGCAGCACTGGACCCTTCCCATTTCCTGTGTATGGTGTCATGGAAACAGGGCCATGTTCCCTTCCTCTGCTTCTGCACTATAACATAAAAATGTACCCGTCATCTAGCCACAGTCTCATACCTCAGCAGGCACAAGAGCTGCAGTGTGACCAGAATTAGAAACCTCCAATGACAAATACATAGACATAGCCGGTAGAAAATTCCAGATTCATGGAGACATTTATCATCAAGGTCTTCACATAAATCACCTCTTAAAAGTCCCTAATTCAAAAGCACCTCCAATTTCCTTTAGTTGCTAGGCAACCGTGGAGCGCCACAGTGATGCTTGGAGTTAAAGGCTGGCAGCCCAGTGTTGTGAAGTGAATTGTGGGGTGAATCACTGTCTTTCATAGCTCTGAGGTTCCGTTACATGGCCAGCTGACAGTGACAATGATACACTGTCACTGGAGAGTAATTACACAGCCTGTTTATCCCACTGGTGTATCCACAAGCAAATCATATCAGCCAAATGGTTGTATTGGGGGTTGCGCTATTTGACCACTGCCGCTAGACAAGCAGTTAACCATTATTATCATCAGCACTGATTTGAGAGATTCAACAACATATGGTACTTTTGCTTGAGCGTTGAAAATTTGCCAACATGATACTTGATATCATTTTCATATTGCTTTGTCTATCAACGTCTATGAAATGTATTTAAAGTCTGCATGCCATATTTGATGCCTGATGTTGGTCTGTATGTGTCTGCATATAGGTCTCTTTTCTTGTAAGATGTATTCTACTCAGGGGTTGATTGGGCCCTGAGACAAAAATGAGCTTTTGGAACCCTTTGGACCATCTGTTCCTCCTGCTCTCTGTGCATGCGATCCGTCACCTCCAAATTTCCTATTAAAAGCACACTGCGGACCATACATGACAACATTATACTTCACCTGGAGACCCAAGTACTACCTGTCCCTAATTTTCCTCACTATTTTAGTTGGGACTATGCATCATGTAAACACAATATACAATCTATATGTATTTATATGTATGTATGCTACATATTGACTCAGGACCCCTCTAGAAAAAGCATTAGGATGAGATAATTGAGCGTTACAACATCTTTCAGCTCACTGGTGTGGTTTTTCAATTCAACTGTTTTGGCTCAGTCTCAACCCTCCCATCAACCTTTTGTCAGCACAGAAGGCAGACAGACAAAGTAAGTGACTAGCTGGTGATTTCACTAGGAGATTGATATTTCAATCTGTACCAAAGCCGAGGACCGACCGACGCCATCAATAAAGCCATGGCTAACAAAATGAGACATTGCATGAATTCCAAACATAATCATATTCATGATGCACATATTTGTGTAAATCATTTTTAAACACTCCCATTCAAACTATAATCCCACTCCAGAGTACACGAATGGAAGATGTTGAATGTAAAACCACAGATTGTAAAGACTTTAAAAAACTGTTGGCCCTTTGGGTGTTTGGGTCTGTGTGTGTCCATTTGTGTTACATGTCAATTACAGGCTCACATTCCTGAGGTATTTGCTGGGGCTGTGAGCGTCTATGACTTATTGAATCTGTACAAAACAAAGACTACAGTATGAGTGGATAGATTCCCTGCGTATGACCTCACACTCAGTGGGACAACTCTCTGTCACAGAACAAACCGCTCATCTTTATCACACGCCCACTGCAGGGCGATCAGACTTTGGTTGAACGGCACTTGTAGATGCTTTTCATCGTTCGGTTTTGATTGACGGCTTTACATTTTTTAAGGTATAGCTGTAGTGTGGGTGGGGATTGTTGTTTACCGTCCAACTGCACAGCGCTTAACAATCATATTAATGTACTTTGTTAATGGCAAATAGCTTTATAGCTTAGTCTGTGTGAGCTGTCTCGAGGCACTTACATCCCGCCCATCTGATTCAGCAAGCAGTTTTAAACAAACCAGGGTTTGATGGTATCTGCATGCCTTCTGTGCCTGTTCAGGCTCCTGCCACACTAGTGTGACACGGGTGGATTGAAACCAGTCAATTGTCAGCTCATTATCAACACCTTGTCTGCCAAGACTTTCCAGTCCACAGCTCTCCCTTCCTGTGTGTGTGTGTGTGTGTGTGTGTCTGTGTGGGGGGGGGCTGTTGTTGTGTGTGATAAGGAGACTGTGGGACTATTCAAGTTGAAAGATGCCTCCATGCTCTCAGTCTCCTTGTCTGGGGATTACAGCTAGCAGCCTGGGGAAAGCTGCACAGAGCCACATTGAAGGAAGTGAAGGAAGTGCTTATAAGCAGGCATCGGCCTTTTCAATCTGGTACCTTTTATCCCTTGTTACTTGTTGTCTATCTCTGAGAAATCACTTGCTGTTTATCACAGGTACAAACCAGCACATTTAGAGACCCAGACACAGACTTTCTGCCTCTTTCTATTTCCGTTATTTTCACATTTCCTCTTCCAGACGTCGTCAGGTTTCATACATGTGTGACTATATTGCGTCTGTGTGTACATTTGCAAAGCACTTCCTGCTCTCTGACAGTGCTGTGATATGAATATCCTCCTACTGGGCCAGCCAGCGGTTAAGCCTGGCCCTCCTTTCCTCTCTCTCTCTCTTCGCTGACATATTTTCAGACTGTTTCACAGCACCCCTCACTTTTCAGGATCTTTATATGTTGCAGAGAAGTTGCCAGATGTGATAGCAGCTGAAACGGAGGGAGAGCGAGAGAAGGAGGTGAGAAAGAGATGTTTAAAGGGTAGCAGTGAAAATGGGGGTGGGGAGTTTGAGATGCTGTTTGCTGTTTATAGCATGAGTGCTGTGTGTTAGAGGTAAACAGAGAGAGAAACAGAGTCAGCAAGAGGAGGGAAGGACATGAACACTGAAGGGCAAATTATCATTAATCTGCAACTGTAGCTGTCAGCCTCCACGGCAACAGCCAGTCTCATTATAGGTAAATTCATTTGGCTTAGGGGCCAAGGCTGAACGTACACGAGGGTTTGAATAAGCGTATTGGTGTGTGTGTGTGTGTGTGTGTGTGTGTGCGCGCGTGCACAGGAAAGCACAGTGTAACGCTGTAAGAAGCAAAGACTTAATGTGTATTTGTTTTGGTCCTGTGATCCTCTGCATTGGCTCCTTTTGTAAATCTTTTTGTTGTTTGTTATCATATTTTTTTCTTGACTCATTTGTTCCGGGAATACAACAAATGTGACACATCGACTCTATAAAGTTCAGCATATCGTGTGATATATTATATGAGAATTGTTGTCTAGCTTGATTGTACTGTGATTGATAATGAACTGCGGTAATCTGTTTCTAGATTTAATGCTCTTTTCCATTTTGCCACTGGCAGCGATGTACTTACCTATAGCTCTTGTGATTCATATTATTTGATACGACATCTTGTTGTTTTCCTCCATGATTCTATGCACTTTATGTAAAGCTCTTATTTGGAAGTCGCTTTGGATAAAAGCGTCAGCTGAATGCCTAAATGTAAATGTAAAATGCCAGTTCTTGACCATGTAAGTATTTTTCTGAAAGGTTCTTAGTGGTGCTGATATTGATGATCTGTGCCAGATATTTGCAGGATCTGCTGCTTTACATAATATTACTGGGGCAGTTAATGGCTGATGTTCACTGTAAAACTACATGAGCATTGCAACTGAAATATTTATATAATATATCCTAATATTCACATTAAGTCAAGATTATCATATCGTAAGTGGCCTGATTTTCTTTTCTTAGTTGGATGAAAGCTCTCTTATGCATGTATACAACATCAAACTCAACATCACAAATTATTATTCTATTTATTCTATATTTTTATATTTTAACAGCCCTAGACACTCTTGAACTTGAACAAATATCCCTTTAAAGAGCGCTCCTCCCATTTAGCATTGCCCCCCTGCAGCATTGTTGGAATCACAAATGTTTTTTTATTCTATGCATTCATCTCCCTTGTCAAAACCTGGTAACTACATTACCCACAATGCAACTCATCAAACAGTGTGTCAAATCTGTGTAGTTCCCCTTTACTCTCAGTTTATGACTCTGCAAGTGCAGAAAAGTATAGATTTGGACTCCATGAAGCTAATGTAACATCTACATCCACTGAGCGACTGCTCAGCCTCACACACCAGCTCCAGCCTCTGATGCCCAGAGAGGTGACATTCAGCATTCCAGCCTTTCCATTGCCAAGTCCCACAATGCCTGAATCTGTTCCTGATCCTGTCTCTGTACCTTGCAGATGGCAACTCCACACGGTAGTGTTCCTGCCTCGCGTTTCACCTGCAACCAGCACCCCTAGACTTGGCTCTCGGGCCCCGGTGTTCCTGTTGTGAACGAGGTTATCTCGTGAACCGGTCAATGGCGTTACGTATGCAAAGAAATTCTTTGCCGCAAAATCATCTTTCATTCAGTCCGGTAACACTCAGGCAACAGCGCTCAGAAGCAGAGTGGGTGACGAGAGGAGGTGCTGTGGGGATAAGACTGGATTATTAATTGCAGGCTTTTACAGTTGTCAACATAAATAAAAAAACAAATTCAAAAAGGGTCAAAGGCAGAAAGTAAGCGGTCGAAAGCAACCGTGCTGGGGACTAATCAGGTGAGTGAAGGCAGGACACTTGTTGAGGGCAACTGCTGGACAAACGAGGAACAGGGTCCAGAATGAGAGGAAAAGATGGAGGACAAAACCGTGTGGATATAAAGTGAAATACCGTAACATTTAAATCTAAAGAAATGTAAGAAAAGCCACCTTAAACCAACCAAAGGGGTGATAACACAAGCTTTCTTTCCCATTGACTCAGTCAGTAAGATGGTTTTATCCAATGAGAAGACAGAAAGGAATATTTTATTTACTAGTTGCTTTGAGTTGCTTACCCTGGTTTTGCTTTTGCTTTGCTGCTAAACTCCGAACGCTCAGAGCACAAGAGGTCTCAGTTCAGATCTGTGCAAATCTCTCCAGTGCTGTGTCATATTTATTTCAGCAGCCTAGTAGATGGAGATAGCTGCTGCTGACTGCTGCTCAATAATAGATAAACCTGCTCATTCCTGTAAAAACAACAACAACAAAAAACAAGGAACAAACTCACTATTCATTGTTTTCCTGCAGAGAGTTATGTGAGGGAAAGATACAGCCGAATGAAAGAGAAACAAACAGAGCCGGAGAGAGAAAAAGAAAGAATCACGTCATCTCTTCTCCAGGAATGAAGTCCGGAGAGCAGAGACGCCTCACACCAGTGGACCTGCTGGAAAAGAGAGAGTCAATTATTTATCCAGGGGGTTGTTGCGGGGAGGAGTGGAAAGACAGATTGGTGTTGGTGAGGGTTGTGTGAAGATGACTCACTATATGTGACACACACACAAACAAACACAAGTGCTTTCATATATAATCTCTTCCTCTCTTCCTTCCTCCGTCTTCTCTCTCTCTTAACCTCCTTCTGTCAATCTTTTTCATTTTTGGGCAGTGATGAAGTCATGCCACCGTTCACCACGCCCCGGCGTTGTGCTCCCCGCTAACACGCCAGGGCAGGCTTTGGTCTGCTACTACTGAAAGCCATTAACCCTTGAAGCAGAGGGCTGGGGCAACATTTATGATATCATCCATAAGATATGAGCTCCATTTACCTCCTCTGAGCCGTTTCTCTAAACTCCGAGGGTGGTGAGACACGGGCAGCACCTTCAACTCACAACGATGGGAAGTATTACCACCAGTGAAGACACAGGTTGGCAACTGGTACTCTAAAACTGGATGGATATGGAGGGGAATTAGAGTCTCAGTGTATTCTCAGCAATGTGTCGCTCTCCCTTAAAGACAGCAGCGATCATTTGTTCAAATGGTCCAAATGGCCTGTGTTTTTATTTTCCTGGCATGCCAACACTCTGGATGATACCGTGCAGAGGAAGGCCATTATTTTCAATGGAGAGTATGTGTATGTCCTCCTGAGCAGCTGCGAGAGCCACGGTGGATCAACATGTTCTGATGTTCCCTCACGTTTTGTGGGCAAAGTTCTGCAACATTGGTCTTTTTTTGACTCTAAAACAGTGCATCCAGTGACTTTCTGACGTTGACAGGAGGCGGAAGCTTTGTTGGCACAAGTTCTCTTATATCAGAGAAGGTGGGAATACTAGATTATACAATTTGTGCTGTGATTATTTACATTTCAGTGTGGTCCTTAGAACCTGCACCTTGCACAAACTGTGCATGCTTGCATGTTTGGTCTGACAGATGAGTCAGCTCGAAGTAGCTCAAAGATTTTATGTCACTGCAAGGTCAAGGTGGACAGATTGCTGTTTGCATCCCATCTCCTACTAACAGTAGACATCGATTTATTTTAACCACAAAGGTGATCTTTCCCTAACTTTAACTTAACTTAGAACAAAGTTTTAGCTGCCTAAAGTAAAAAAAGACCTTAAAGGGTAAAGATGGTTCAATATTTTTCTTTCCATCAAAAGACCAAATATTTTCCCTCTTCTCTAGCCTGGCTTTGACACTTAGCCGCGGGCTCTTTCATTTCTACTACAGACGTGAAGCTTTAAAAACAGGACATACTTTCAT
Source organism: Nannoperca australis (assembly GCA_036023655.1). Classification (NCBI taxonomy): domain Eukaryota; kingdom Metazoa; phylum Chordata; class Actinopteri; order Centrarchiformes; family Percichthyidae; genus Nannoperca; species Nannoperca australis. Next base: position 22,503 of record JAVQJD010070113.1, on the reverse strand, counting down.
TTCTTTAAACGGCTAATCCCTTAAACAGGTGTCTAAAGTTACTTAAACAGGAGTAAATAGCTTATTTGTTGGGAACTATTTTCACCTGTGAATTAACACATTTGGTGCTCTAGGGACTATTTACAGCAGCAGGATATGGGATTGACTCCATGTCCGCGGTAATAAAGGAACATTTTACCCAGTGCAACAGTGTGGATTTGCATTTTCAGCTCTCTGGCACAGAAGAGCTTCACGTGTTTATCAGGCTTTGGCTTCACAGATGATACGCGGTAATTAATTGTTCGTTTTGGTCTCTTCAGTCTTATCCTTTAATCACAGAGGTGGCAGATCAGTAAAAGCTCATATGGGTCCTTTTAAGTGCATGTTCATATCACGTAGGAGCTAATTAGCTGCATTTTGAATTCAGTATTTCAGTGAAATATACGGAGAATGTGTTTTTTTTACTTTTCAGTCACAGGCCACATTTTATTGTAATCAAATGTATTCTCTGTCACTTAGCTACAGTTAACGGGTTTATGTCAATTACACTCCTAACATGTATTCATGGCACTCATTAGCAATTTGCAATAGTTCCTGCGCTGCTAATCTGTTTCATATGAATTGATGGGGCTCTCACTGCTCTGAATAATACACTGCAGCCGACTCCACAGGCTGCCAGGTAATGGATTTCTTTTATTAGCGAATCTAGCTTTAAATGTGATTCAATTTAGCCCGCCTCGTGGGTTCTTTTCAGCTCAGCTGTGTTAAATGTGCGCCTGCGTCACTCAAAAGTCATCCTCGCAGGTTGTAAACTTTGCCATTCATCAACAAAGAGTTACAGTCGCAAACATGAGTCGCTCACACGTTTAAAAAAAATGACTCTCTCTGCAATGAATGATTCATTAGGTTGCCGGCATAAAAGTGGAAGTCATTATGGAGTTTTATTAGCTTTTATTACTTTTCAGAATGCAGTTGTCTTCTATAATCTGCTATGGAATTTATTGTACAGTGTATCAGGTAAAATTTCGGCTTAATGTTGCCTCCAGTAGTAACATTTTAAAAGAATATTGAGCGTTCCCATTATTATCATTGTTATTATTAGCATTATGTCCCACCCAGTGACCTGCCAGGTCCTGAGTAGACTTAAAGTGACTTCATTTAGAAAACGTCCATGTGTCTATCTGTCATTCTCAATATCTGATGTCATTTTATCCCCTTGTGTTTTATTATTATTGGCTATATTTTCTCATTGTTTGGGGTCCCACAGGCTCTTACTGCTTATTACAACCCAATATGTAGAAAAGTATTGAAGTGAAATAGGTGACAAAATATGTAAATGACCATAAAGCTTTGCTATTACACCAATTTAGGAAATCTTTCGTATTTTAAATGTGCTATAATGGCCACCCAGCACCCGCAACACTCAATAACTAACACATTATCTTGTTTGTTGGAACTTTGTGAATAAACAAGATGTAATGTGTTAACCGGTGAGCGTTAGAGGTGGTGACTGTTACCTTCATAATATATAGAAAGTACACCCATCAATCTTGTCTTTCATCTTGAGTCGGACTTCTTGTTAATCGATTACCAAAGCTGATCACTTTGATTGATTTGTCTTCTTTATTGACAAACAGTGCATTGTAAATGTAAGACTCAGAAAGTTAACAGCTACAAACTCACACACGATGTACAAACATTTTACTGTACACTGAACAGCACACACACATTATATTACACACACACGCGCACACACACAAAGATGCACAGGCGTGCGCATACTCACGTTATATTACAGTATTATAATACATTACAGTGGGATGCTCTGACTATATGAGCAGTAACACCTATAACAGTATTGTAGGTAAACAGAGAAAGGCAGACTACAGCTGATTACTGAGCTGTTTTTTTCTTTTCTTTTCAAGAGAAACCACATACATTACATACATACTGAAAAGTCTGGCAAGCAATAGGAAAGAAAATAAATTATAAAGTAATTAAAAAGGAGAAAACCTTTTATCTGCATGGCCAGAGAGTGTATACAGGTTTAGTTCAGGTTAGTTTGATGAAACACTGTCATTGACTGGACAGATGGAAGAAAGGTAAGTGGCTAAAGTCAGAAATAAAAACCCTTTGTTTGGGTAGAGAAGACCTTTACTTTCACAGTTTGGGGATAAATTCTCTCCTGAAGACCCACAACAACACAGTGCAGGGGTTAGATTTTGTGTGTAAAAGTGTTACTTGCCAATGCATCATTAAGAGAGTCCAAATGTCTGTGAGAATAGTGCATGTAAGAATAAAACAAGCGCTCCACCTGCTTGCTTTCAAACTGTTAGTCAGTGGAAGTGCAGACTGGAAGCAGAGTGAGTCGTACTGAGAGGTTGTGGGCATTAGGAGAAGAAAGAGGCCAGCCGGGTAGAGCAGGCGGAGAGAGAGGGAGAGAGAGAGTAATCTCTCCACACCCAGCCTCATTTTTATTCAGACACGAGTCGAGCTTTGCCTCTCGCGCCTCCACCCTCCTTTTTTCTCTCTTCTTCTGTTATCCTTCCCTTCTCCTCTTGCCCCCTCCATTACCCATTCCCTTTCACTTCATAACTCGCCTCCTCTCATCTCCAGCCTCGCCAACAGTATCTATTACACCACAGCAACAGGAGGGGAGAAGAGCAGCCGAGTCTGTCCAGCTTCCAGAAAACGACTGCAATGAAAAGATAAATCCACCCTAAAGCACTCAGAGGAGCTTCTGGTGACGCACCTTGCTTTTCTGGACCCGTGTGGTTTTTTAGTGGTATATTATTCCCTGTTTCTGCGATTAATTGGCCAAACATGATGTGACACCATGATGCTATATTTCCAGCACAGTTACAGTGGAGTCTCAGTGGAGTTTTCTAACTAAAACATCTGCAGTAAATGTCAGGTTTTGGTGTCAGTCCCTCAGAGGGCTGGCGGGGGCTTTTGTCTGCAGCTGCCATTTGTACGACCATTCAACGAGGAGCGGGAAGAAGTTTATCACTCTGGTCTCTGTTGGCAGTAATACCAGGAGACCAGAATGTATTGCAGCTGTGAAATGTTGAGACTGTGGTCACAGATGTACCCTCATGTTCACAAACTGATCGGACATTCTTCGTTCGACCTTTTTCAGAGAATACTTTTTCAAGTAGCGTGCAACGCTTCATAACAAAATGACGTCCTTACAAACAACAAGTATTACAAATATAGAAACATTAAAAGGATGGATCTTTTCTTTAAAGGGGAAATCCACCTTAAACGGTAGCTTTGTCCCAAATCCATACTATATAAAGTGCAAGGAGGTTCTGCAAGTAAAAACCCATTCAGTCTTCCTATAGAAAATGACCCCATTAAACCCTGTAGAGTGTCTGACCACTAGTGGCACTATATCTGCTTTTATTAGTGGGTCTCAGTTTGTGCACACGCAAGCGCACATGCATTCACATTCCCGCCCATGGTTTCACATTATTCCACTGGTCTACTGCAACGCCCCACTAAAAGGCAGAGAAGGAGAAGATGGACAGCGGGAAAACAGAGATGTCAACGCCGCAGGTTAAAAAATCCACTGTGCAGAAAGGTTTTATGAAGAAGGAATACATTCAACGTGTGTGTTAGACCTCGGGGATGAGCACACAATGCGTTTTGGTTAGTTACACTGAATGTAAAGAGACACTTTGTTAATGTGAAAACTCCACCGGGGACGCTAACCGTTTTGTGCTAACAGGAAGAGATACAAAACATGCCCTGGAGCCTTTTAGGTGTTCATCAACAGCTAACTCTAAAGAGAAGGTCTTGTTTTGTATGAATCCTGACGTTCGGAGTATACTTGTCACTTCCAGAATGAACACACTGCTTCATCTATAGTCAAAACCTGCTGAGATTTAGTGTGTGCTATGGAACTGGGACTCAGCTGGTCTCATGGAAACATATTATCTTCAAAACGTCTAGTCACTGGCAGGCGATCCACATTTCAGTAGTTTTGTTTGGTTTAGTTTGGATGAGAAAATACAGTTTCTGTGCCTAAAATATTAAATTGGAATTTGTAGTTTTTCAGCACGAGGCCCTCGTGAGAAACATTTAAAAAGCTTCATGTCTAAACTCCCCTCTTTCAAAAAATTGATTAAAAATGTAATTTAGATGTGCCCAGACATTCAGCACTGATATAACCACAACGTGCATTAACCGTGTTTTCTTGTGTGATAGTCTTGTTCACACACACAAATAGAGAACGCTCCAAGGTTTTAGTCACATGTTCCTCTCTTTTAGGGCTGGATTTAGGGTGGATTTAACTTTGAATAAGCACTCTAGAAAACTAACATCAAAAACTGTTTCCTCTATGAACTCTTAAAGCACTTCATCTTGGGTTCAGATTTTTATATAGTGCGTTACCAGTAAACCATCCCATTTTATGCAGCAGTGTGGACAAAACTCCCATCTGCTGCGTTCCTGAGATATCCTCTCTGCGGTGTATTATTTGTGCTGTCGTAGCGTGAACACCAGACGTGCTGAAGATCATTTATGCCTTCATTGTCTTTTCACAAACACTGACACGGGGACACAGGGACCTCTGAAAGCTCACATCTAACCTTGTTAAATAGAAGAAGAAAAAAACCCAAAGGACAGACACTTCGCACTTAGCTAAAAATGTTACAAAATGTATTAAGATGAATGCCTGTGTTGATAGCTTTCCTTTCTGCAAGACGTGTTTTTGTAGGTGGCGTTCATTAAGAGCTTTTAGGCACCCTCGTCGTCTCACTCTCGGTTAAACAGTTTTTCCAGAGGCATCTATTTACAACGAATTATGCCTCCGAAGCACTGACACGCTCCCAGTTGATCTCAATGCTTCCTGATAAAATGTTCAATAAGCTATCGTTGCCAGGCAACAAATGTAATTCCAGTCGTGGCGGCGGAACAGAGTATTGTGGGAAAAGTGGAAACTGAAAATGTTTGGAGGGTTTAAAATAGCCGCGGACCTCTCAAAGTCACAGCGTTCCTAAAATGAGATACTTTGGCCGCCGGGAGACAAACGCACACATCGGAGTCACGCAGCAGGAAAACGTGTTGAAAGCACACAACCGAACACTGTCACTTCTGTCACTGTGAGCAGCGGATGACAACTACAATCCTGACATCCAATCGGTGCTACCGACCGGTAATCCTCGGGATGTGGGCCCGCGCATCACCAGAGGTTTGGGGATGAAGGCAGAGAGAGAGCCTGCTGTTGTTCCACAGCTGGTAATCTCCCAGTGCTTTCCCCACCAGTGCGTGAGATCAGGCCCTCTTCATATCATATTTTGTGGAGACTAGTGAGTCAAACATCACATTCACGCACTAAAACATGACACACACACACATTTTCCTTTCTGACCTCCCCAGCGGTTTGTATTGTACTATCTCTTCCTGTTGGATCTTTGCTCTGACATTTGTTGCTTGTAAATGAATGTTGCGTGAGGTGCAGTACTGAAAAGGTTGCCGTCCGCGGATGAGAACGCGGATCACGCATCACGTCTTGTCATCTGCAAACTGACACAACAGTATTAATCAGTTCTGTCAACTGGGTAAATGTGACTGTCACAAAACCCGACGACGTGTCCGGCGGCCATAAAATGAATGAAAAAAATGGCTGCTGCAGAGCCATGATTATCATCTGGACAGCAGCCATAGAGCTTTGACAGGAATGAGATTAGTTTCATGCGTGGACAGTACACGAGCATCTTGATTTCTGGTCTGTTCATGCGTCGTAATAATGCCTGACTGGCAGTCGGCTTCAGGATTTGCAGCCAAATCACAAGAACGCTGGACGAGGATACCTTTCCTGTCATTTGAGATTCTCTGGCCGCTGCTGTGTGTTCACAACAGGTGCGTCTCAGCAGCTGGTAATGACTCAATACCCACAGTCTCTTACGCTGTTTTCCCCCCTCCTATTCTTCTAAGCTTTCAAGTGTGTGGCTGCTTTGCTTTTCTAGCTTGGAGAGAAAAGACTTGCAACACTGCTATGGTTTAATATTTCCTCATCTGAGTTTGTTTCTCTTTTCTGGTCTGTAATTGCCGTTACTTAGATGGCATTTGTGCTGACTGTAAAACATCATCCATTACCAGATCCCTCTGAATTAAGGATTTTAAGTAGGCTCTCTGTGTGGGAGAGTTTATCTTTTCACGGCTGCATGGAAAGAAGAAATAAAATAGAGCTATGAAACCTATCGTTTCCTTGTTTTTTTTGTCTGCAGTCCACACCGCTTCAAAGTTCGATCCAGTGACGAGTCAGGCAGAGGAAGATAATCACAGAGAGCTCACAAATAGTCCAGTGACAATTAATTGTTCGATGCTGTTGGCAAAAGTGAAAGCAAACGAGCAAATAGGAAATAAACATCCCATATCATAATACGTACAGGCTCTTCAATATGAAGATAGATTCACAAAGTCCCATTTAACTGTTGGCTCTTGTCTGGATTCTAATGGGAGGAACTTCCACCAACACGCTGGAGTAGTCTCAACCAAACATACCGGAGAGACCGCTGTGTGTCTCCAGCTCCTGGTCCAGCCGGTTTCTCTTCACAGTAGTGTTTGTGTGATTCATCCTTACATAGAAACCAGGCCACGTCGTCCTTGGACCAAGCTGGTAAAAACAAACTGGTCTGGAAGTCAAAGTTATCTTGCAGGCAGATGTTTGGTTAGAGGGACTGGGGGGGTTGGGGGGGAGGGTGATTCCCTCTCACCAAACAACTGGGGGGGGGGGGGGGGATTGTACCCTTATAGTCGGACAGAAAAGTCCAGACACTAGTTTTTAGTTTTTTTCTCCTCTTGCACTAACTTGCATTCAATTCCCTCCGAGAGGCATTTAGTTTAAATCAGTTTGGGAAGTTAAATGGTGAAAGAGAAGTCTGTCGAGTGACTGACGGAGGGACCTGGAGACTGCTTGAGGCCGCGCAGAAACATAAATGGCCACAGTGATTGTTACAAACATGTCAAGTGGTCTCCAAAGGTAGTAGACTGAAGTGTATGAGGGTAAAACAAGACGCGTAAAGACGACAGCCTGCCCGTTCAGACTGTACACTGGTCACATACTTCAGACTGTGGCGCTCCCCTGCGCGCTTACACAGACTCAGTGGGGGACTGGTCATCGATGTTGTGCCTCATTGACTGAACACTGGTCAGGATTTTCTTCTGGTGTCCAGCCAGAGACACTCCGATCCTCTGAAGATCTCTGGAGAAACACAGAGAGAAACACACACACGAGGACGCATGAGTGTCACATTAACACGTCCGGAATTAAAGGTGCTATGTGTAGGTATTTAACACCAATAAATCATTACTGCATTAATCATGAGGGGTGCCTGAATTAGAATTTAAAAAAAAGGTGCCAGAGCTCTAAATTAGCACAGCATGAAGCAGCGTCTATGGGCAAGGGCTGGTTTTGACTGGTTTAATTAAATAATGACAAAGTGTGTTGCCTATGTTTAACTAATCATTTCCAGAGAGAATATATTTCACATAATTCTCTCTGGGCTTTTTTACTTTTTACACGTATAGGTAACTTCTACTGTGTAGATCAACTGATTCAAGGATTAACAGGAGCAACACAAAAGATCTTTTGTCTGGGGCAATTTTCTTTTACCCACTGTAAAAAAAATTGTCACGACGAATATTTCACATCAAAACTACTCATACCAGCAGTGAAGCAAATTAGAGAGAGAGAGAGAGAGAGAGGAATATAGATAGAGATAAATAGAGAGAAAGATAGGGATATTGATCTATATATATCTATACAAATAGAGAAATAGAGAGGTATATAGATAGATAGACAGAGAGAGAAATAGGTAACCCTCACAGCATTTTATACCATGATAAAAAGTGGAGGACAGGATGGAAGTGAGTGAGCCTGGGAGACTGTTCAGAGAGACAGACAGGCGCACACATGGACCAGCAGTCCGTCAGCCAACCAGCCGCTCTGCCAGTTGTCCAACTAACAAGACAGCCACTTGGCGGGTGAGCAGGGCGAGACATGGGCAGGGACAGAGAGGCAGCTAAACGGGTAGACTTACTCGGCCGTGATTTGTGTGACGAGCGGCAGAGAAGTGAAGCCCGAACCCAGGAAGGAGTCTCGATACTGGCTCATCTTCAACGCCGCCAGCCAGTCTTCCACAGAGCTCACCGTGCTCAGGTCTGGAGCTCCGCGGTCTAACAAGGGATGATGGGAAGGACTGCAGACAGTGGATACAATGGGCGAGACAGAGAGAGAAAAAAAGCACTGTGTCACTGATACAGGAGCATGAGACATTTACACCAACGTGTGTTTGTGTATGGAAATGAGTTTGTATCTCTGCTCACCCAGGGGCGACGTTGTTGGTGCCGGCTTTGAGAGATGCAGGGTTGCGTATCATTTTGTCCAACATGCTGACAATATCGGGGAACTTTGGCCGTGTGTTCCTGTCTTTCTGCCAGCAGTCCAGCATCAGCTGGTGCAGCACTACTGGACAGTCCATGGGAGCTGGCAGCCTGAAGTCCTGCTCGATGGCATTTATCACCTGGGACACAGTGAGGGAGGGAAGGAGGGAGACAAAACTAATTTTATATTCCAATTCAAGCATAACCTTGAAAGCCTAACAGTTCAAGTGAAGCACTTTCAAGACTTTGTACAAACCCTGTAACAGACAGCAGAGCAACTAATAGAATGTCCACTTATCTAGCAGGGGGCATGGGAGATGTTGATATCAGATTCAGCTATGGATTCTTATACATTGTTTAATAGTGCCTTTATATAATGCCTAATAACACCATATATATACTTTTGTGTTATTGTGCTCAATAGTAATGGGATTTAGAGTCGAGGTCAAATGTGCTGCAAAACTGGACACAAGTGCAAGCAGCAACATTCCGAGCGAATGTACCCCTGCACAGTAAAGCAGAGGACGTGGCACAGGTATGTGTATGTTTCTTGATAAAACATGGGTTACAAGACCCTTGTAAGGAGATGAACATGAACATGAGTGCAGCAACTGTACTGCAAACTGTAAAAGTTGAATATGTATGTATATACAAAAGACCAGATGCAGAGGGGCGATAGGGGAGTAGCAGCTGAGGAACTATAAAGATGAGCATATGCGGAGAGGGATTTTAGACTCTCAGGGGCATTGCGTGATTAACGTGGTGATTGTATACTTAAGAGTCTCCAGATATATCTGTTACAACTGCTTCATGTAATACTTTGACTTTTGCTTGTGTGATTTATAAATATGTAAAGTATAAAATTGATTGATTAGAGCGTCTTATTCCATATCAACCAACTCGGGAGGAATCGACAGAACGAGGCCAAGGGTTCGATTCCGTCAGAGACAAAAATGTCATATGTTATAAATATTTTGAAAGAAATGTAGAAATGTGACATGACACCAGCACATTGCACACAGCATGTCTGTGATGCTCAGGATATCAAAGGGATGAAAGAGGCAGAACGATCCAAAGTTGAGTCCAGATCTCCCGCTGCTGTTGAGAGGACACTTCATATTTTACTGCCCAGTTTTGATTTGTGACATCCTGTTGGCAGAGAAGAGCTCAGTGGGGATGGGTCAGTCTTCTTTGTCACAAGTCTTTTGTAATTTTAGCTGATAAGACACAGGTGTATTTTTACGGAAGAATCTCGCCTCGATCAGCTTAATTTAAAACCACTGAAAAAAGCAAACTTGGATTAGTCGAGAGGATTCAATTTCTATTTGAAAACGTCATCCTGCATTTCCAGATATTCATCGCTGAGCAGCAGTGACGCCTGCAGTCTCTGAAGTCGAGGCAGGTAGTTTTACAAGAGGAGCTTGTGATTTCATTATGCCAGTGCAGGTGCTGAGCATGATAGGGATCTTTCCAGTTTTTTTTCCTTTTCTGTGAAAACGTTAAGGCAGGAATTTTATATTGCAGAGAGGATGTGCTAAATATGCCAGATATCCCTTTGGGTGCAGAATGTAATTATCCTGAACATCACAGAATTTAAAACTGAAAGAGTAACTAGCTGTCTTGCCACCAACCGAAAAATAATCAAAGACAGGAAATATCAAGTGCAGCAATCGTTATCTCAAATGATTCTGCCCCCTGTGCTGGGCATGTTTTAATGTCTCCCAAGCTCTAATTATGATGGTTGTAATGTTTAAAACTCAAATAGGTGCGTAACGTGATAGTTCAGACATGTTGTGTTCTGTAAGCCTTCAGATAATATCTGTCTTAGCAGTAAGTGTTTTTTCAGCTTTACAAATTGCAGATATATTCCCACATAGTTGTGAAGTATCTGTTATAGGAGACAAACAAATTTAGTTTCAAGTAATCATAATAGAAATGACAAACTTTAATCATGTACACAAACTCTTTATAGCTTCTGTCTGTAAATTTAAGGCTATGCCAGCAGCCAGTTAGCTTAGCTTAGCACAAAGACTGGTCGTCACACGAGGTCGCCAGGTATTTTGGGAAATCACTGCGCCTGGCCAAGAAATAGTCCCACACACAATCACCTTGTAAAACCACAGGTGTCGTTTCTACACTTCAGTTTTTCTATTAAACAAACAACATATAGCGTGTTCTTCTCTGAGCTTTGGAGGTGCTGGTAGACGGCTTTGAAGTCTTTGTGCTAAGCTAACCGGCTGCTAGTTGCAGGTAGATGAACCTCAGCAAGAAAGCCAATAATCACATTTTCCAAGCGTTAAACTATTCTGTTAAGTACATTTTGTTATTGCAGTTGGATGAGACAAATGTTTTTGATAAATTAGGTGCCTTCTTTAATTCTGAATCTTTTTTTAATGTATTTTTTTTGTCTGCCGGTCGCTCACCGTCTCATTTGATTTCATACCCTGCCATTCCCTCAGTTGTCCCCTGCGTGTTCCCATCATTCCCCATCACCTGACCTGCACATCCACCTGCACACCTGCTCCCCACTCCCTCATTATCTCCCCTAGTTTACCTGCCCTGTAGCCTCGGTGCTCTGCCAGCTTTTCTCCTGTGCCTTCCTGCGTTCCAGTGTGTTGTTTGCTTTTTTTCCTGCCTGCTTTATTTTACGACCTCTGCCCGTTTCTGGACTTTTGCCAGGCAGCTTTTACCCCCTTCTGCCTCTCCTTGCTTTGATCGTTGACCTGTTTTAACTTCCCCCGTTCTGCCTGTGATACAAGCTTTTGAGTCCAAACCTTTCTGTTGCACTATGTTTTGAGCTTTGCCGCTGCTGCTCCGATGTCTTTGACCAGATGTGCCTTAAAATTCCTTGAAATAATACGTAAAGTTTAAAGTTACCCGTTTGTGTCAGGGTACTTGAAAGCCTACCTAACAGTAAGCTGAGGGAATGCGGTGCTTCTTCTACTATTGTAAATTCAGCGCCGGGGATTTGTCTGCTCGCTGACTGAACTCTACTTGACCCCGACACACTTCTCAGGCTTTGTGCCGCATAAATTCTCTCTAAGCACCGCTGTCAATCAAAATAGCAGCGAGTGTAGTAAAACATCACAGGTCTCTTTCATGATTAATTCATGTCGAACACAGCACCTGTGGTGGCTCCGCTGACAATTTCACCGTTCCATGTTCTTTGAAAGTCTGTCTCTATGTGTGTGTGTGTGTGTGTACCTTAATGCATGTCTGCCTGCATGTGTGTGGTTAAGCTGTGTGTGTGTGTGTGTGTGTAGTATGTGTGAGTTTAGGGTGTGAGGTTCATGCATAGTTAATGCCCCAACAGACCCTCGTTAGCTATAGTGGTAACACACACTTTCCCCATCATTATACACTGTCTGTGCCATTATAAAACTGTCTCTGTCATTACTGCTGCATAGACTGCTTCTGTTGCTCGGGAGCAACCATCGGGCAATGAGGGGTGAGGCTGCAAGGGAGGAGGTGGAGAGAGACAGCAGGGGGGAGGTAAGGAAAAGTGTGAAATAAGGGGAAAGAGATCGTTAAGGTGATGTAGATGCTAGACAAAAGAAGGTTCTCTACTGAAAAAAATGAGGGAATGATTTAGTTTTAATAGTTGAAAATATGTGTCTGTATAACAGTTGAGACGGGATCATAGAGAAAACTTCACTCATAATCGGAGTTAGTGAGGTCTAAAGCAGGTTAAACAGTGCTCAAGAGGAGCTGTGGTCTGAAAAATGTGGCCTTACTGGGAAAAATAAGACAACAACAACAAAAACAATAAGACCTTTTCCAGGTGATAAACACGAACTACCTGCTGGAAGATTTTCCACGGCAACAAAGTGTATTTTAAAGTTTAAACTCTGTGTCAAAGCCATTTCATGTATAGTTTCAGAAAGCAAGAATTGGGATTTAGAGCCTCAGTGCTCTGAAGAGGGATTTAGTGCCAACACTCGCTTTAATCTGTGTATCACGTTTCTTCTCGGAATAGAAACCTAAAAATAAAAATGTCAGCAATCCGATCTTCTGGAACCTCCTTTTTCATGTACTGTACGTGATCCCCTTTAGGTTTAAACAGTAAAATTGAATACTCAGGCTGAGGAAATGATGAGAGAGTAGTTTTTATAATACGTTTTAACAGAGAACAGCAGAGAACTGTGCATTCCTTTTTCAAAAAATGTCAATAACTTCCAGCCTAAATAAAACAAAGGAAGAAATATAACCGCAAAGCACATAACATCAATGTGATGCGAGCAGAAAGGAAAAAAAGAAAGTATCGAAATGCTGCAGAAAATTGATCATACTGTGAAGGTAATTAGAATAAAGTTGTCATGAGAATAAAATATTCCCTGAAGAAAAGATCAGCTGGAAAACAGAACTCGGATGCTCTTTTTGGTCTGATGTTCCAGGGAACAAACATTTCTGTGACACTTAAATTGACATCCTCATTTTCCGTGTTTTCCTAGACATGCAGTCACCCTGCTGTGAGAGACAGCAAAGGAAACAAACAAGCACTCCCCCAACCCCCACCCACCCACACACACTCCAGAAAGACCGCGTGCAACAAAAACAATATGTAAACGTACACACTCTTACAGTCGCTGACATCAATGAGAACACAAGAGAACAAGAGAAAGACTGTGTGTGTCTCTCTCTGTCTCTCTCTCTTTCTGACACACACACACACACAGCCTGCAGTGACTCACATCTTGGTTGCTCATGTCCCAGTAAGGCCTCTCTCCGTATGACATCACCTCCCAGGTGACGATCCCGTAACTCCAGACATCTGAAGCCGACGTGAACTTCCTGTAGGCGATCGCCTCCGGGGCCGTCCACCGCACTGGGATTTTACCACCCTGAGAGAAAGAAGGAGAAAAGGGAAGATACATGATGGAAAGAAAGAAAGGAAAGGGAATATGATTTTCTTTACAGTTGCATATCTGACAATCTGAGTCTGAGATGACCAAAAACGTCCGTGCGTGTGTGATAAGATCTAAGGGATCAGTTCTTGATCCATCAACTTTCTTTTCAGCTTCACGGCGCTGCTAGCGTGGCTACAGACTTTAAGTGTTGTTTTTTATCAGTGTATAAAATGGTCCAGCCTCTTAAGTAGTTTCCATATTTTGGCCACAGTAGCAATGCAGCATTAGTGTGTCCTCTTGAGCGTACATTTCGTTTGAGTGTGGGAGTCCTCACCAGTGAGCTGGTGTAGGTGGGGTCGGAGGTGTCCTCCTCCAGATATCGTGATAAGCCAAAGTCAGACACCTTACACACCAAGTTACTGTTAACCAAGATGTTCCGAGCGGCCAGGTCCCGGTGAACATAACTCATTTCCGCCAGGTACCTGTAACATCAAAAGGATTTATTGTGTGTATGTGTGTGTTATCCCTTTTCAGCTACCTGGGCTACTATAAAAAAAGGTAATGGGATTTAGTGTGTGTGTGTGTGTGTGTGTGCGCGCGTCTGTGTATGTGTGTGTTGCAGCTGCCAGCTGCCTTTGAGAAAATAGGAAAGGGGATTAAATGTTTGTGCACGTGTACATGTTTGTGTGTTATCTCAGACAGATACCTGCAATAAAACACAGATAGGATCAAGTGAGTGTGTGTGTGAGCAGTGTTTCAAGCTGACAAGTCACGGTGCTCTTGATTTGAATAAAGAGTACATAGAGTTTGTGTTTGTTAATATGTGTATAGAGTATGCGTGAGTTTGCAGGGTGGGGGGGCAGCAGATCTCAGGCTGCTGATGTCTGATAGAGTCGAACGTGTGAACAGACAGTAACAGATATCGCCACGTCAAATCTCAGTATGTTAGAATTGGTATTGTTACATATAAGGTCTGAAGCAGTTTCTTCTCCATCTTTAGGAATAAAATGGATTTCTGTAGCAGGAGTGTGTGTGGGTGTGTGTGTGTGTACCTCATTCCAGACGCGATGCCCCTCAGCATACCAACCAGCTGGATCACTGGGAACTGCCCATCATTTTGCTGTAAAACCAAGAACCGTGACAGGATTATATTTATTTTCTGTTATCAGACTTTTTCGCTTTAGAGTTATTTGGAGAAAGTCTAGCAGGTGAGAAAGATATCAGTATTGCACATAAAATGTCAGGACAGGAGCTATGACAAACTATTTTTGGAGGGGAAAAAAGCACCTTTTTCAAACCAGATGACAGTTAACGTGTTACAAAACACAGCGGTGATGTGATCGAGATGATGTGAGAAAAGCAGCACAGTCATCGTTGCTGTAAGATTTTTAAACAGTGTCTAAACAAGTGATAAAATAGGAGGGCTTTGTCCAACGACTTTTGTAACCTTCCTTACCTAACCTAAAACGAAATACTTTGATGTACAACAGTATGTGATGTAAAATGGTTCATCCTAAAACTGCAATAGCTCCTTGTCATGTGTAAACCAGAATGATTGAATACATGAATGAAATGGTTTTATTTTACCACTGCTTTCGACTGAATCTTTTCAAATATCTCCTCAAAATAATCGTATAAAACATCAAACTTTTGAGCTGAATATCAAAAATGAAGAGAAGAAAAACATATATTTTCATGTTGTTGTTAAGATACATGTTGGTGAAACACAAAACATTTGCCTTTTTGCTATTTCACTCTTTCACCTTTGGGCCAGACAGTTTCTGTCTCTTATGAACATCACTGATCCCCGCTGGTTCAGTTGCAGTCAAAGGTGTGTGTGTGTTTGTGTCTGTTAATTCACTTTGTGCATCAAACTGCGCCTTTGAAGCTCCTCTAGCTTAATCCTCTGCAGGCAAAACCTTCTTCTAGGTACAAACACACACACACACACACACACACACACACACACACACACACACATTGATCCTCTGGGTCTTGTGCCTGCAAGATGGTCACGCTAGGACAGCAACACCAGTGAGATCGATCATTGTGTGTGTGTGCGTGTGTGTGTGCGTGTGTGTGTGCGTGCGTGTGTGTATGTGTGTGTGGGTGTGTGTATGAGTCAGTGGATGATTTCGGAGTCAAAGGGGGTCACGATGTGAGAACCAAACATCAAAGAGTTTCTCTTTCTGTCTTTAGAAGCGCCTCGAAAGGAGGGCAGGATCAAAGAGACGGACAGACAGACAGGCTGGCAGGACGAGGAGGAAAGAGTGCAGGAAGGAAAAGAGAGGAGAAAAGGAAGTGCAGAAGGTTGTTTCTGTCTTTGTGTCTCTTTCTGCAAAAGCTCCCTCTCCGTCTGTTTTTCTGTTTGGCTGTTTGTGTCTTTGGACTGTGTGTGATTTTGGACTGACGATAAATGTGCAAATCGTCTCACGCACGATCAATTCTTCCTCCGGTTTTAGTTGTTTCACATTTGGATGAAAAAGGCACCATCACGTAATTCAGAGTCTGAATCAGTCTCTGATGACAGTTGGTGGTTTTTTTTGGTCGCTGTCATTCCAATCTGATCAAACCCCACCCTCAGATTAACCAAGTTTTTGATTGTTAAACTCTTAGTATTACTATTATTAATTATTTAATAATGGGCAAATCCTATTCAACCTGTGCAAAACCTCCCACTTCTCTCTCTGCTGCCTCGTAGGGACGTGCATGCACCATCTGCATTTGTAGAACGGCCAATAGGAACACGCCCTCTCTCTCAAATTAACTGTGATTGGCCAAAGTTTCCTGGGCTAGATTCTCTAAATCCTGAAAACAGGGAAGAGGTAGAAGTTTTCTCTCCGACTGCTTGAATTACAATATGCTGAACAGGTATTGTTAAGGATTAACAGTACACTGTAATAATAGCTACATCAGAATGTGTCTGTGTGTGTTACTTACCCTGAGGAACGAGTCAAGCGCTCCGTTCTCCATGAACTCTGTGATGATCATCGTGGGCCTGCTCTTGGTGACCACACCCTCCAGTCGGATGATGTTTGGTTGGTCAAACTGGCCCATGATTGACGCCTCGGACAGGAAGTCCCTCCTCTGCCTCTCAGAGTACCCGACCTTCAGGGTCTTGATGGCCACAGGGATTTCCTTTTTCCCGACAGGCTTCAGGCGACCTTTGTACACCTCCCCAAACTCACCTGCAGAAGAAGGAGCTGAAATCAAAACATTCTGTCTAAAAGCTAAATTACAAGGTAGAGGACACGCTCTTCCGAAAACAGCACGTGACTCAGCAGGGAAAACAAGTGCATTGTTTGGGATTGCTGTTTTTTAATGCTCCTTTGAATTCAGAGCCCTTGAATAAATGATTACATAACAAATGAGGCTGATAAATAACTGCATTTCAAATCACATCTTATGATGTAAAATGGGTCACCCGTAAAATCAGATGGGCTGGAGTTCATGCCATTTGGCTACCATTCATTATTTAAAAATCCTCCAACAATCCAACAAGAGCATATTGTTCTTGCATTGCAGCAGCTGAGTTGGGCAGAAGTGAGAGGGGCAAGAGTGTTAAACACATAAACACTCCCTCTGTCGTGGGAGCTGCCCTCCGCACACTCAGTCTCATACCGACGGCCTGCGAGCAGCTCTGGTGGAGCAGGTTGAGGAGGAGGGCTTTGATCGAGGGGTACATTGATGGCATTTTTGCAGACTGGAATCCTCTCAGCAGCTCCTCTCGGGGGTGAGAACAGGCTTGTAGCAGAGGTGGCAAACAAAATAAAAGGGGACAGTGCCACTATTATTGCTAAGGTGCCTGTATTTTGTTGGTTTAAACAAAGGCAACCAGGTCACCTCAGGGATAAAGAGACCGTACTGAAACACAAAGTTCACAGGTTCAATCCCAGCCTGCAGTTTCATTTGTACTGTAGGCTGGAAAATGTTCTAACTGATGTTAGCATCAATTTACTGTGCCGAGGTCTCTGTGGTCACATGGGATGCCAGCTTGTTTGCAGTACTCTGTGGTTATACAATAATTCATTGTAATGATGTCATCAGGGTCCTTTTTTCAGACATTAAAAAGTTTTAAGTGTTTACAGATGTTTACTTGAAGGCAGACCATCATAGAGAGGTTGGGAGGCAATATTGTTCAAAATATGGGGGATAATGGTGCACATTTTCTCCATTGGAAGACATTTAAAAGTGGTGCACTCGTTTGTTCACATTAAACATGGAAGAAATAGTTAAGTCACTGGTTTTTGGAAAGTTACTACAGAAATGGTCGGACAAAGCTCCCCCTAATCAGATCTAAACCAGCCATGTGTACACAACATAAACGTCACATGTGATTTTGGTATAGCACCACTTTAATCCATAGGTTTTCTGACTTTATGAAATTGATTACTTAATAATATCCTCCCACAGAGTGGAGAAGACAAATGCAGTCGTGTGCGGAGACAAACTTTTATTTTCAGAGACTACGTTTTTCCAATATGCCCTTTCACATGAATATGAAGTGGTTTTAACCTCAGTGTCTTAAACTTGTTCAATGTACAGAAGATGTGTTTACAGTGCTGGAGACACATATGTCTTTTGTCACAATAAATAAAGCCATGTGCTGCTTGGAGACATGAAAATTGAATATCACTTCAAAATAAAAATTCCTGAGATAAAAATCAGTGTGTGAATAATGGATGAGTGATGGGAATTGGATGACAGGCTGTGTCGTCCTGTCTCACTGTGATCTCTGCTCCACATCTCACTGCTCATTAAATCTATCTACTGTCACCGCTGAAAACCAGCAGAAGTAGGGATAGATGGAGGGCAAAATAGAAAGGAGGACGGAGGACAGGTTAAGGAGGGAGGGGTGGAGGGGGTGTAGAAATGAAGGAGTGAAGGCTGGAAATGAGACAGTATTAATAATAAGGGAGAAGAAGGAAAGGACAGAGGGATAAAAACAGTAATTTTGTCAAAGAGAGGCAATGACATGTCACTTCCTCCTTTTTCTAGAATGAAGGTGTTGCATTAGAAGAACATTTGTTTGTATTCTAAATCTTAAATCTATAGTGTATCCAAGTATCTTGTAAGTAAACAAACAGACCTGTCAGGTGAGATATTATTCCTCTTTTCTATTGGAAAATAAAGTGTTATAGGACTCATCAGCTAAATAAAGTGCTTTTTTATGAAGGACAGTTCTTACAGCATGAGTGATAGTAATAAGGAAAGAGGAGGTGTTATCACAGAGGGAGAGGAGGAGAGAGAGACTGAGGTGAGATATTTTTACTATCTCCTTAGGGTGCTTTCCTCCTTCATCTTCCTTCCTCAATCTGTTGTTCTGCCTTTTCCCCCGTTGGTTCTTTGTTTTAGCATTTCTCTATGCGCAAACAAACTCTGAAACTCTGGAGGGGCTGAATCACAGAGAGAGATGAGGATAGGGGGAAGTATCAAAGAAATACAGAAAGAAAAACAAAAAGAGAAAGTCGCAGGGAGGGAAAAAGAGAGAAAGACCTGTGGATAAATGTTCACTTTCTACCACGGCACAATGTGAGACATTCAAACGTTCAGGGACTCAAAGTCTGGCCACACCTCAATCACCCAGGCTCATATTTTCCCCTCCCTCCCCGTTGTTTTCATCCCTCCTCTGTCACCTCTGACTGAGGTGAGAAACCTTTCCCTGAGACAAATAAAGCGAGAAACGGAGGGATTATGGAAAGCCTCTCAGAGTGGCTCAACAGAACAAAGCTGAAAGCACATACTCTCAGCGGTGAGGGTCTCAATGTGGTTCGTGACCTTTATCACCCAGAGGCTCCATGGCCATTTGGGTTTGATTGGTTTTGGTCCAAAGAAAAAAAAAAGTTAGAGCCAGTTTTGTGGAGGATAACATTTGGAGTAAAAACATTCCTCCATCTATTATGGTTTGAGGTGTACAAATATAACTAATTAATCATTAAAGATAAAGATAATTATTGCTTATAAGGAAACCAACTGCAGACACATGAGTGATATGACTATTACTATATTCATTTTGCCATACCTTATACTGTGGTAACTATCCCTTTAACATCTTTCAGATTTTTGCATCATGATTAAGTACTTTTGTTATTTCATACAAAAACAGAGGGTCAGTTTCTCAACTGATTTTCCAGAAACTGTATTAAATCGTGATCAAATATTACACATAATGTGAAAGAGATTTTCTATATTATCTATATTAACCATAATAATACTTCATTTGTGTGAGTTTGTGGTAATTAGATGAAATACAGACCCTGTTATGCACCATGTGAGCACAGTATAAACTAAAAGAGATGAATCATGGCACACATTCCCAACTTATTTACAATGAATTCAATTTTCTAAAATACACAGTACACCTAAGAAGAAGAAATATTTTCTGTTGGGCCCCTACTCTGTGTTGTCCATGCATTGTGTTCCAATTAACTACAATGTACACAGAGAACAACTAATGCTGGTTAGTTTTTATGTGTGTTGTTTAGTTTGTAGTAAAATTATTAAACTCAAATTTATTGAGGAACATGCGTCATATGAGTGCAATATAAACTGATTTTGACACAAGGACTCTCTAAAGGACAGTTAAGGTCCTAATACAGTTTACATTGTATTCCTTCACAACATGTGAAATTAATCAACGCACTTAAAAGGAGAAGTTCAATGCTGTAACCTTGCAACAAATTCACATCATTATATTATGTCCTGGTACAAAGCTTAGAGTTTTTCTTCAGTATTTTGTATTTGCAATAATTTTTGAACATATAATGCAAATGAAGTAATGAACAGATGTGAGTTTGATCCAAGGAGCACAGCAATGATAGAAGTACATACATGCACATACATCTTGTGCGGTGGTTTTAACACGTTTGACATATTAGTATTTATGTTTAAAGTATTAAGTAGTTTTTTATGTATCTTATTCAGTGCCTTGTTAGCGTGTGTTCTGTGTTCCACTTCACTTGGATCCCCTTGGGGACAATAAAGCTAAAGAGAAGTGCTTGAAGGTATTGCACAGTTTCTGTAGTAAATAAGGCACTTGATCTTCGCAACTGTAAAGTTTTTCCTTATTTTTTGTTTCTTGTTTCCATCCATTTTTTCCCTTTTTCGATCCGACAGATGAAATGGAAAAACTCCGCCTACCAAATTTTTTTTCCGAGGATGCTCTGGGACTCCGTTTCACATCCAACTTTCCCTATTTGCCAAACATCACACAGCATTTTCACAGGGAGAGCATAGATAGCCAAAGAGAATGCATGAAGACAGTTTTAATTTATTCCGGTGAAAGTTTTCGGCATGAATAAAACATCTCTCCTGACTTCAAAGGAAAAAAATAAAGCAAAATAATAAATTGGCATTGCACGTTTTCAGATCTTTCTCATTGACACAAAAGTGTGGCACAGTTAAGAAACTGACTAATTTGCTGTATCTGTTGTTTCGAGTGACACTTAAAGGCCTCATTAAAGGAAATCAAAATTTACGTTCACTTTTGAAGCAAATAGTAGAAATGCACATGTGAAATTTGACAAATATTAAAATAATCATGGGTTTTCATTTTATGTATTTGTTCATCTTTAACGTTTTATATAGAAACAACATGAGAGACAGAGAAAGGGAAAGCCAAGGGTCAACGACACTAAGTCTATGAAAATCTCTACCTGATCCAATGACTTCCTCTATTTTGACGCAGGAGGGGTCGATTTCCTTGGCAAACTCCCGGACTGCCTCGTTGGGGTCCTCGTAGGTGAAGGGGTCGATGTAGATCTTGACCCCCGGTGAACTATGGCCTTCTGACAGGGTGGGAAAGGTCACAGTGGGGGTGGGACCACTGAACATGTCAGGCCTCAGAGTCACCTCTGAGGAGAAAATTAGAAAGTTCAAATATAAACAGGGTTTTGGAAGTTTGGAGTATGTAAGCGTGTATAAAGGTAGAACTTATTTAAAGCTTCGGTGTTGGCCGTACTACCTCCTGTGTTGTACTGCTGCAGCTTGTCACCGTACACACTCTCCTTCAACTGCCTCCTCCTACACACAGAAACACAAACAGACAGAAATGTTACACTAAAGTTAGAAATGCTAATTGGCTGTCTTCTCTTCAGCTGGGGTTGAGGTAAAAAATACTCTTCTCAAATGTCAAAAAAAGGCTGCTTGAGAGAAGGAAGAATTCTTTTAGGAATTCATTAGTATTGGGTTACTTGTTATTGTTCTTTTCTCAGCTTTTGTTTCCTGATTTCATCTGAGGATGGAACCAAAGAAATGCGCTCTGTAATATTTTAATAGGTCAACTGATCTTCACAATAGACACCTTACACCACATCCAGGAGAGCAAGCCTGTCACTTGCTATTTCTGGGAGGTCATGGGGTCACAGAAACATTTCACAACGTCCTGATCTACTTTAACACCTTTTGAAAAATTGTCATGCCAAGAAAGCTTACAAATACCTTTTCACAAAAGTTAAAGGTAGTAGTTTATACCGGATACCTTTTGGGTTTTCCCAAATTTCTCCAAATATACCTAGATTTTTCTTAACAAGGAAATCTGTGAAACTGATTCACATGGCTATAAAATGCAAACTGGTCTCCCAAAACCCCAAACTCCATCAAAAAAAATTAAAAAAAACAAAAAAACAATAAATGGATAATGTGAAAGTTTATTCTTGACAAAAAATTCTTAATTTAAGGTACACTTTCAACTGCATGGCACAGTGTTCCTCAGCAGGTATAGCTTGCTCAGCTGACTGAAGATCCAGACTGTGAGATGTGGTTGAAAGCTCTGCACCTTATTGGGCACAATAGGAACTTGTCCAATGACATCTTGACATGTCACAGTAGGAAAAGCACAGGTGTAAATGAATGATGACTGAATTCCATTTAGCTGCTTCTGTTTCAGGGGCGTTGTATTGTTCATGCAGGCTCACTGTCACACTGTCACGGTGTACTGGAACACTTGCTAATGTAATCAGTAACATCTGTGCTTTCTCCTACTTTGACAAGTCAAGATGTCTGCTGTGAAAAAAGCCAATACATGGTAGGGATACTGAGTGTTTACATAGCAAATAATCCGATTTTTACCCCTATTTTGTATTATTGGTTTTGTACCTGATGTTTATACATTTCTAAAAATTCAAATATACATATACATTTCGAGATTAAAGAAAGGGAAGTGGTGAGCGATGTTGAACCCTATAAAGTCAGTACATGTTTAATGTCTTGCTTAAGGACATTTTGATTGGATAATTCAAATTATATAACGTATGTAACAAGATATTTACCTCTACCAGTAAATATA